>JAJOZX010004383.1:372500-416438 GCA_023014485.1 Bathynomus jamesi
CCCTCCACGACTACAGTTCCGCCTTCAACTTAAGCAAAATGAAATAAACCTCTCTGTCTCACGATTAAAATGCCCGCTTTTCTCTTTAATTTTAAACAAAATTGTGGTGCCATAATGAAGGCCTTATCATCCACTATTCGCGTTAAAGTTAACAGATTCTCCTTCCGCAACTTTTATTTACAACCTCCAACCAACTGAATTTTGGTAAGTCAACCTACTAAATTACCTTATAACCATATTCCTTATATAAATTCACCAATAAATTTTTTACTACCCCCCTAATCCCATTATACGTATCTACTTTTAATTATTTGTTTACTTTTTACATCTTACCATTCCCTATATCCTTATTGTTTTATTATATCTAACTATTTTATCATTTATTACAATTATTTGTTCATGTATAACATTTTAGCACTGAAGATGGAAACTAGTTCCCAGAAACGTTTACAAATAAAACTACAACATGGGCTTCATCTCCATTCTCCTGTTCTTTTATATTATATATATATATATATATGAAAATTATTTCACGAAAGTAACACGTGAAAAATATTTATGATGAATAAAACCACGAAGGAAAGGAAACACAAAAAGGTGCTCAAGCGCTTTCGTCTAATGAAATCCTCAGGAACACAGAAGTACATAAAAGGTTACGGCCTATATATAGGTTACAGGAAGAAAAAAAAATAAATAAATAACATACATACACACAAACATATATATATACATATACATTTTTTTTTTTTTTTTTTTTTTTTTAGTTCAGGAAGAACCGATTCGCCTCTATTTAAAGGGCATATCTCAGCGGAAAAACAAAGAAAAAGTGAGAGGAAAGACAGAGGAAAAAGAAAGGGTGGAGGGGACAGTCGAAGTGGAAAAAGACCAAGGATGACAAGGACTGCAGGGTCGAGCCCCATCATCCTTGGGTGCTAGGGCCGGGAGGGCGCACGTGAAACCTCCAGGAACAAGCACGTACAAACGAGCACAAAGAGCACTCAAGAGCACGAGCTTAGAACCCCCTTGCGGGGATATACATATACATACATATCTACACACATACATATATATATATATATGCAATAAACGGAGAGGTAAAAATAAAAATTAAAGATTAGAGGATTAACAAAGAGGCATACAGATTTGTAAGGAAAAATATCGATTTTTAGCACAAGATCAAATGAATTAAAAATACAAATTTATACTGGAAATGTACCCGGGTTTTAACACTTTGCCTTTTAGAGTCAAGTTTCGATATATATAAAAATAAAATGAAGATTAAAAGTTAATAAAGTAGCGTACAAGTTTACCAAAGATTTAGCGTCCTACCCTTTTTATCTAAATTTGTTTTGAAGGAATTCAAAACAGGATCGAGTTGAAAAAGACCTTTGCTTATGTTGAAGTTATTTGAAAGTTGGATAATGGCAGACTCAAGAATATTTCTATTGACAATGTTGCTAGAATGAAATAAAACTGAAGCATTATTCCAATCAATACAGTGGGATAACTCTGACAAATGGACAAAGAGCACTGGACAACTGTCATGTTCTAACGGAATATTGATGCTGTTTTATACGTGTGCAAATCCTTTCCCGTCTGACCTATGTAAAAGGAATCACATTGTTTACACCCAATTTTATAGATAATGCCTGAATTATTGGTAGGGCTATTTTTTACTGATATTTTTCACAATATTGTTATGAAAATACTACATTAATATCCAAAAGTTTAAGTACATTAGCAATGCCTAAAAAGCCCGGGAAAAATACGAGTGTTATTATTGACAAGATAGAAAGTTCGTTTTGCCTTGTTGAGACAAGATTCCATAAACGCAGATGGGTAACACAGATCACTTCGTCATTAGACGAAAGCGCTTGAGCACCTTTTTGTGTTTCCTTTCCTTCGTGGTTTTATTCATCACATATATATATATATCTGAGACGAATTTCACACTTAAACACGTGAAAAGATTGAATGATGCAAACCCACAAGGAAAAATAAAAAATTATTCCAAGACCTTTCGTTTATTCAGCAAAACACTTCGTCAGGGAATGAAGGAAAAAGGCAAGATGACCAAAATATATACCTATGTACGTTAAAACAATAAAATAGAAAGAGATTGTCAATTTCACTGGTATGCATCAATTTTGCTGTCAAGGGTTTTGTAAGTGATTCTTAGAGAGTTTTTCCTGCTGATTTCGAATCTGCAATCCGTTTTTCTCAATCAGCTCAGGTTATCCGGCTATGGCCTCATAAGTAAAATAGAATTTTTCGTGATTTTGTCAAAGCGGAATTGGAACAGTAACATCTATCATCACTTGTTTCACTTGTATAATATCTTTTTTTACTTTTCAGGCATATAGATAAAATATTTCATAATGAATAGAGCGTGTAAAAATGATCCCAATAGATTCTGCCACATATGTGGGACGGTTACCATGCCAACTAACCAGTCCCAAATCACTAAATTTGTGAAGACAATGTATAGAGCATACTTTGGAATTAAGCTAGGGTACCAGGACAAAAATTTCGCCCCTCATATGTGCTGCAAGACGTGCATTGAAAATTTGAGAAGATGGAGCAAAGGCAGAGCGAAATCTTTGCCTTTTGGAATTCCCATGATTTGGAGAGAAGGAAAGGATCACGTGACAGATTGCTATTTCTGCATGACAAACCTCCAAGGTGGGCTTATAAATTTATTTTTCTTAAATATTTTGAAATCCTCGTATGAAACTTGACATAATATTCACCATAATGGTAATCATACATTTACATATTGTTATAGGTCGATGGAGTCTGTATATTTTCTTTCTTTTTCATTCATATTGTCCCCGAAGGGACAATATGAATGAAAAAGAAAGAAAATATACAGACTCCATCGACCTATTTCATATCTTACAGACCGCAGCCTTCCCTCGAGCCGCCACTGTCTGAATGCTTCTTCTATTTCATATGCAAGTTTTATATCCATGTTTCTGTGTTTCTATTTTCAGGAGTTAACAAGAAGAATAAACACATTGTTGTATACCCTGACATTCCTTCTGCTACGAGACCTGTACCCCATGGTCCTGGAATTCCAATACCCGACCCACCTCAAACCCTGGACTTCGATGATTCTGATGATGAATCAATGACCAATGACCAGTCCCAGTCGTATATACCTCAAAATACCGCTTCAAATGAGCCGAGGCCTCTCAACCAGGCCAAACTTAATGATCTTATCAGGGATTTAGGACTTTCCAAATTAGCTGCCGAGATCTTGGGCTCACGACTTCGAGAGGACAACTTGCTGGCTCCGGGAACAACATTCTCCTGGTATAGGAAACGAGAGGAAGAATTCCGCAAGTTTTTTGCAGTGCACGAAAATACCTCTTCCTTAGTGTACTGCTGCAATGTTGAGGGGCTAATCGAATCCTTGGGCCTGCCATATAACGCATCAGAATGGAGGCTATTTATAGACTCGTCTAAACGAAGTTTGAAAGCAGTACTTCTCAACATTGGGAATAGGGTTGCATCAGTCCCTGTAGCACATTCCGTACAACTTACTGAGAGCTACGATAACACGAAAATTTTACTGGATGCTCTCGTATACGACCAACATAACTGGAGGATCTGTGGAGATTTGAAGGTAATACTAATATCATAAATAAACTATTGCTATTGACTATGTTGTTTTTCCAAAGGTTATTTGAGAGCGTATAAGAACACTTAACTTCCCCACAGAAGTGATACAGTCCAATGCATAGATTTTTTTATCTGATAGAACAAATTCTCTAAATTCTTTAAATATTTTCATTTTTTTTCAGATTGTGGCATTTGTATTGGGAATGCAAGGGGGATACACGAAATACCCATGTTTCCTCTGCAAATGGGATAGCCGAGCGGATGAGAAGCACTATGCACAGCGTGAATGGGCATCCAGAGAGAATTTTGAACCTGGGTCGCATAATGTCGTTTCAGTGCCCCTTGTACCACCAACAAAAATTTTGCTCCCACCACTTCATATTAAGCTGGGCTTGATGAAAAATTTCATCAAATCAATGAATAAGGAGGGTTCAGCATTCCGATATCTCGAGAGTAAATTTCCTCATATATCTGATGCTAAACTAAATGCTGGGGTTTTTGATGGTCCTCAAATTCGAACTTTGATCAAGGATACTCAGTTCGAAAACGCAATGACTCCAACTGAGAAGAATGCCTGGCAGGCATTCAAATCAGTTGTCACTGATTTTCTTGGCAAGCGTAGAAGTCCAGAATACGAGTCCGTTGTCGAAAACTTGATGGAAGCTTTCAAAGCTCATGGGTCGCGCATGTCCATAAAAATGCACTTTTTGTGGTCCCACTTGGACTATTTTCCTGAAAATTGCGGGGATTATAGTGAGGAACAGGGTGAACGATTTCACCAAGATATCAAAATAATGGAAGAGATATACCAGGGAAACTGGGATATCAATATGCTGACGGACTACTGCTGGTGTTTGAAGCGAGACGTGCCCGAAGAAAAACACAGACGGAAAGCCAAAAAAACTTCCTTCCTTCCTCAATAAACTTTTTTCCATATTCATTGTATGAATAAAAGTATTTATTCACACAGTTTTCATTTTTCACGAGTGTTCTTATAATATTACTCGTATCTACAGTGTTTAAGCTAAAAAAAATCAATAAATTTGGGGATAAAATTGGACTTATAATAAATGGCCAATAGAGAAAAAACCTGACCTGATTGAGGAAACCCAATGTCATTTTCGAATTCAGCATGGTCGAATTATATAATATGAGTTGAAAAAAACCCTCACAGCAGACAAAAAATTTCATATGCATACCAGTGTTTTATACATTCCCGAACTGTTATTGAAATTATTTTTAAAATGGATAAATGCACATTCTAGAATATTCCTTTCAATTATATTTCTGTTTTTTACGTGAACTTCAGGACTCTCCGCTTCATACTATGATTACATCTATACACAGGGACGGTGAGAGCTGGCACGGGCCCCGGGGAAGGATTGGTATATGGGCCCTTCTGTTTACTCCGTATTTTATTATGAATGTTTTTTGTGTACATAAGCAAACTGATTATACGTCCAAGTCACTATTCAAAACATTCAGTATGATAATCTCTATAAAATGTACGTTCATTTATTATATTGCCTCCGTTATTTAATCAATTGCTTTATTAATATTTTTAGATTTATCCCCCCTCTTTCCGGCCCCCCTAGAGGTCCGGGCCCCGTGGATTTAACCCGGCTTTCCCGCCCTCTCGGCGGCCCTGTCTATACATATGGTTAAACAATTGTTTCGAAAATAATAATAGACTGATTTCATATTGGCAGTATGGCTTCCGTCATGGTCGCTCTACTTCCGATCTGCTTTCTTCAATAATATTCACAGGGTAATAGACAAACATAATGAATCTCACATTATTGCTAGACATATCCAACATTTCCGATAGAGTTTTGCATCAACCACTTCTTTCCAAACTTACTTACTTCTAATGGCTTATCTCTCTCGTCACTAATTCTGGTGTACCTGAGGTGAGGGATCCGCGTTGGTTCCGACACTATTCTTAATTCGTATAAATGACTACCTTTCAGTCACTGCCCACCCTATTTATTCTTACGCTGATAACTCGACTCTCGCTAGCTCATTCGAACTCAAACCTCTCTTCCCCCAAATCAAACTTTCAGTCCGTAAACAGTTTCATTAAACTCGTATCTTTTAGCTATCACCCAGTTCGGAACTAATAATAAAGTTTCTTTCCAAAACTAAATATATTTAGTAATAGACATAATCATCCGACCTCTAATATAGTTTTCAATAATTCCTCAGTACCTATTTCTCCCTCTTTCGGACCGCATGGGCCACCTTTAAATGGTCTTTTGGACCACCATTAAATCAATAGCTAAAACCGTATCCAAAAACCTTGGCTCTCTCTATAGGGCCAAGGCGTTACTTCACTGATGAGCAAATGGCCATCGTTTACAAAAGCACGGACCGCTCCCAGATGGAATATTGCTCTCGTATTTGGGCTGGGTGTGGTGCGGTGTCCCTAAATCATCGAGACTCCATTGAAAATAGAGCCATAGAAACTATTAACAATAGACCGATTACTAATAAGTTCCCCTCTCTTCACCTACGAACAAAGTCTCTCTCTCTCTCTCTCTCTCTCTCTCTCTCTCTCTCTCTCTCTCTCTCTCTCTCTCTCTCTGTTTTAAAGATATTTTAATAAGAAATGCTCCGAGGAACTTAGTTCATTACTTCCACCCCCGCCTCCTTCACCTATCCCAGACCCACCAGGATCTCTGGGAGCGCGCATGCTTTCTCGGCACAAATACTGTACCACGCTGAAGAACAACATCCCTTTACAAGGATTCTTTCATACCCCTCACATACCCTCTGGGGAATTCATTTCCTCAGAGGCCATTTCTATCAACTTACAATATATCCTCATTAAAGAAACGTCCTTATCATATCTATCCTTACTATATATATATATATTACAGTGGAACCTCGCTTAACGAGCATAATTCGTTCCCGAATTGTGCTCGTTATGCAAAATGCTCGTTAAGCAAGGCAATTTTTTCCATAGGAATCAATGTAAAATATGATAATGCGTTCCATGCTTAAAAAATACTTAAAATAATATTTATAATGATATTTAAAGGCGTTTTTTAAATTATTATTGCATGAAATGAAAAGATTATTAATAAAAATTAACCCAAAAGAGAATGTAAATAATTAGTAAACGGTGAAATTTATAAATAACTTACGAAGAGAGAAGGTGCTCCTGACGCACGCAAAGGAAATGAAGAGACAGGGGAGGAGGAGAGGGTTATTGAGGGGAAGGAGGAGAATCGTCTTCGTTCAATGCAATAACATTCTCGACGAGCTCACAGTCACTAGCTTTAAATTTTTTAGAGGCACTTTCACTTTCTTTTGGATCCTTTTTCACGAGGAAACTGTCTAGAGACATTTGTTTTTGTCTACGCTTTAAATTTTGACGAAATATTTTGCTCGTTAAGCAAAGTGTCGCTCGTTATGCAAGGTAATTTTCCCCCATTCTTTTGGCTCGTTATACGAATTTCTCGTTATACGAGGCACTCGTTAAGCGAGGTTCCACTGTATATATGTATATATATATATATGTATATATATATATGATATATATATATATATGTATATATGTATATGTATTATATATATATATATGTATATATATATATATATATATATATGTAATATATATATATATATATATATATGTATATATTATATATATATATATATATATATATATATATATATATGTATATATATGTATATTAAGTTTGAAATAGTCTCTGGACGTTTCTACAAAATTTCATCCACATTTGTGAAGTTGAGAAGTCATTAGGTCAATAAAATTGTAGAAAAGAACGTAGCCATAAAAATTTTGAGCTTCACATCCGAACCCATTGGGTCAACATTTGTGAAGCTGCTTTTAAAATCCAAGTTTCTCGTGAACTTACAGTAAATATTAATCTTTCGCTTCCTTAATAATTTCTTTTGAAAATCTTCGGTATGAAATTATTTACTTTATAATGTGGGTGTGCACTCACAAAACACAAATACGCTTTCACATGGTACCTTCAAGTTACGTTACACCGAGTATTTTAGCAGCTCTGGTTAAAATATTTCTAGTGTGATGTCATTTTTAGGGGTCGCTCACGCCACGTTTAGTTTGAGGTCACTCGCTGCTGCAGGATACTAAAACCATCGTAATAACTACTCAAAATAGACTTGGAAATTAAGAAACATTTTTACCATTTTTGAGTTTGTGAGTTAACCATGTTTGATGCGCCTCGGTGGTGTAGTGGTTAGCGTCGCTAACTACGAATCCATCGGCCCCGGGTTCGAGACCCGGCGCGCAGCAAAATCCAGATGTTCATCCTTCCACACAATAAAGTGGTTGGTAGATAAATGGGTACCATAGGGGGCCTAGTGGTTACGACGCTGGGCCGCTGATGGGGCGTGGTTCGGATTCCACGTTAAACTGTAGGTCTAAGGTGGAGTGAAAAGCTTGACCTTCGTCAGAATGAACAATTCGGGCGGAAGCTAACCAAAGGTAGAAAAAATGTATGACTTTTTAAAGCAATAATTCTGTGTCGTATTACGCCTTTACATAAGAACAAAAACACTAAAAGAAGTAAGAACTGGGGAATGAACACTTCATATTTTCAAGTATTGTTTCAAGATTCACTTCCTTCACTCACGAACAAATGCTTATTAGGTTCTGGACATTTTGAACGGTGTTTCTGTTCCTGGACTACTCGTAGTACGAATTGTTTCTGCTCTTTACTTTTAGTAAGACAAAAATTGAAATCTTCAATCAATTTTAAGCCTCTTTCTACTGCTTCACACACACACACACACCACACACACTAGAACCATGAACATTGTGACGTAACTAATGGCAAAACGAAAAATTACTTACTTCCAAAACTACTGAATTCACAACTCAGTAATAAGGGTCTCGTCAAAATATGACTGGCACACATATGCAGTATAATATGTCCAAGATATAATACTAATATGCTGTATAATAATAATCTATATTATAATAAGAGCTGTCCGTCCGTCCGTCCGTCCGTCACACTTTCAGAAATTGTGAGAAAAAATTGAGAAAAAAAAATTCAGAAATTGTATTACGGGCGGCAATGTGAAGCTCAAGATTTTCATGACTGTGTTCTTTTCTGTAGTTTAGCCTGTCTGTTTCTGAAATTTATCCCGGGCAGTAATGGGGGATGGGTGGGGTAATGGGAAGGGATGGGGGTAATGGGGGAGGGGGTTAGCCCCCAAGTTGTATGAATGGGGGTGAGGAGGTTTTGGGAGATACCAGATTCAGAAATGTTGACACAATGTGAAGCTCAAAATTTTCACGGCTGCGTTTTTTTTTGTGTAGTTTAGCCTGTCTAACCGTCAGCGAAGCGACGGGAACTGTACTAGTATTAATAATAAAACAAATGTCATTAAAACTGTCTTTAACTCATTCCATTTTTCTTAATTATGTGATTTGCCCAATGTTAAGTTGTTGTACACCATATAATGTAACAATTTACTTTGGCCTTGAGCGTCGAGCGACCTTCAAATATTGCATGATTCATACAAAGATTGACGTGTTGTATTCATTCAACTAAACAACAAAACAAAATTAAAAAATTGACATTAGTTTTTGGACCACCCTAATATATATATATATATATATACACCTTGTTTGGGTTCCGTGCGTCGGTCTTTCTTCACGCGAAGGTCACGCTGGTGGCCCCGCCTCTAGTCCTGGCTTGGTGGAGGAGCGAGTTTCTTTCTTGCGCGCTCCATCGTACATAGCCAGGTACACCCGGCTCATCCGGTACCGTCCTGAGCCAGGCATCTAGTCTTCTCTTGAAGACTTCAACTTTGACCCCTGTAATGTTTCTGAGGTCCTTTGGAAGCTGGTTGAAAATTCTTGGACCCCTGACAACCAAGCTATTTTCCTTCAGAGTTGAGGAGGTCCCTTGTCGGGCCTTTAATTTGGGAACACTACACATTCTGCCTTTCCTATTTTCCAGCGTTGTCTGGATGGTAATTTAGTTTTGTTTGAGGTTTGGTACCAGTTTTTCGATAGTTTTCCATACGTAGATTATGGTCTCTCCTTCTTTCCAGGGAGTACAGATTTAGTTTGTGTAGTCTTTCCCAGTAGATGAGTTCTTTGTAGCCATCAATCTTGGCTGTGAAATGTCTGCGTTTCTTCTAGTTTATTAATTTCTTCGTTTTTATATGGGGACGTCAAAACTGAGCAGTATTCAAGTTTTGGTATGATCAGTGTTCTCAGCAGGGGAATCATTACTGTCTTGTCCCTCCTTTCGAACGTTCTTAGTACCTGTCCCGCGACTCTCTCTGCTTTGTTTATTGCTATCTGAGTTTGTCTCGAATTTGGCATCATCGGTCATTATTACCCCCCAAGTCGACCGCTTTCGTGCTTCTCTGAATTTCTTACCTATCTGGAGAATAATATGCAGTCTTTTTAAGTTCCTCATTTCTATCATATCTCAAGAGCTGAAATTTCTCGGTGTTAAATGTCATTGTTTTCTGACTATTTGTATATTTTGTTTGTCTCTCTCTGGAAGACCTCTACTTCGTTTGCATCGCTGATTTTTCTGCTGATCTTTGTATCGTCCGCAAATGATGTTACTATACTGTTGCTGTTTACTCCACTGTCTATGTCTGTTACCATGAAATGAACAGGAGTGGGCCAGCACTGTACCTTGTGGTACTGAGCCGCATACTTCTGATTCTGATGATGATACACCTTGAATTTTGACCACCTGTAGTCGATTTCTGAGGAAATTGTAGAGCCATTTTCCCACTTTGCCTGTTATTCCCATATGTTTCATTTTATGTGCTATTATACCATGATCGCATTTGTCGAAAGCTTTAGGAAAATCCGCGTATATGACATCATGTTTTCATTGCCTTCAAGTGCATCTAGGATATTATTATAATGCTCTATAAGTTGTGATAGGCATGATCTTCCTGATCGGAATCCGTGTTGAGTTTCGTTGAATCTTTCCAATGTCTCCAAGAAGTCATAGATTTTCTCTCTGACTATAGGATTTCTTTCTCTCTCTCTCTCTCTCTCTCTCTCTCTCTCTCTCTCTCTCCTATATATTATATATATTATATATATATATATATATATATATATATATATATATGGGGTCGTTGCTAATGAATATGAATTTAATTTTAAATAAAAACAAGATAATGGAAAAAGGTTTAACGATTTCGTATGAAAATATTTATTTACGAGTGAACGTTTCGAACTTTGAACGACAATTGTCAATACTAAATATTCGTTAATAGAAATTGAATTAGAAAATAATGTTTCAGAAACAGATTAAAAATATATAAAAATGTAAAGTTCATAAACGTTAATTTTTTAATAATCTGTTTCGTAAAAGTTTGAAAAAAAAGATAAAAATTTCGGTTTGTTTTTCTTTATAAACATTTATTATTATTTTAGGATTAAAATGTATTTTTTATTATTTTTAGAATCGAATTTATGGCGACATCTTGTTTTACCGTCGTTACGCGGGGATGATCATTCAAAGTTTGTAAAAAGGATTCCTCTCCTATACCTGACGTCTCTTTCTCCATTGTCAAAGCCTTTCTCATCATAAATTATACTTATTCGCGGAGGAGTAAACGCGCTTCCACTCATCCATCGTGTTAAGAAGAAGAAGTCATCGGTGACTCGAATGACTCAACTATAGAAAGGTAAAAAGTCAATAAAGCGTCAAACTTGGAGATAGTTCCATTCCGTATCATCCCACTCAATGTCATTCTCACTTCATACCGCGCCCAGCAATGAATGGGACAAGAACAACTGACAGTGAAAATATCAAAGGTGACATTTTCCAATCGGTTTATCCCCAATGGATCTTTTAAACTATCCCCCCCCCAAGCTTCAGAGACGGGGGACAGTTTAAAAGGTCAATATTGGGGGGGAGATAATGTAACAGGTTTTACTTATCTTATTTACATAATAGAATTTTTAAGATATGTATATAAGATACATTTCTTGAAAATTCTATTATATTCTATCATATTTCCGGTTTATACAGAACCATTATTTACATAGGATAAAATTTGAATGCCCGGTTAGGTCAACTGTACGCCCTTGACGATTGGTTAGGTTAAATCGTGATAGTTTCGTTAGTTTTAACTAAAATATCACGACTAAACCTAACCAATCGTCAAAGGCGTAAAGTTGACCTAACAGGGCATTCAATTAACCTAACCGGGCATTCAGTTATTTTTGCTACCCTTTGTGCGGGTAGCAAAAATATCCCGCGTTTTAACGAAAATACCACAACTTAACCTAACCGGGCATTCAATAATTTTACCATAGGTTTCGATATATATATATATATATATATATGCCCGGTTAGGTTAATTGAATGCCCGGTTAGGCATATATATGTATATAATCTAAAAATATTAACTAACATCATTAAAAAGCACTCGACACTATAGTAGTGCACAATCGAAACGTGGCGCTTCGCAGAATTTAACCGGACGCAGTGAAAAATAAAGACGAGGCTAGCCCGGAATGTATATATATATATATATATATATATATATATATATATATATATATATATATATATATATATATATGTTATTGTATTATTAATCTGTATTTTCACTTTGATGAAATATTTGGGAACTATAATTCTCTTTTCCTGAATTGGTTTAATCAATTGAATTTTTTTAATTGAATAACCTTTATTAATAATAAAATAAATAGATTGATTTTACAATTTGCAATCACATAAATAATTGTGAAGCTCGACTATTTACTTTATTTAACTTGGCCCTTAAGCTTTAGGCTTTACTGGGCTCAATCATTTTTCGTTAACTTTATAAATTATTAAAAAAATTGGAGGTTTTCAATGTTTAGAACAAATATACGCAGTTAATTCGTAGAATAAAAAAAAAAAAAAATCAAATTTAAATCCGTTTCGAGTGACTGACTAACTTTACCGAGCGAGGCAAAGATCACGTGAAGGAAATGTGCTGGTCTCGTATCAATGCGTACGAGTATATACACCAAAGTATACGACACCCTCGTACATTGATATACACAAATGAGTGTATAAGCGTATACGAGTGTATGTATATACGTATTTGTATACGTGTATACGTGCAGTCTCGTATTTATTTAGCATTTATTTGCTCGCTCCTTCGACATTCGGTCAGCTTTGATAAGCAGGACGGAAGGTTTGCTGGTTTTCTTGCATGATTGTAAAAGTGTTTAATGGTAAAAATGCAAACTTCTATTTCATAATCACGATACTTTATTAAATCAAATCAACAATTTAATCCAAATTTAATATAATTTAATATAATTTACAGAAAGTGAAAAGATAGAGGAAAGCATTATCTTAAAATGTTCCTCAAAGGAAAATATATATATATATATATATATATATACTGTATAGGAGTATATAGGAGAACATTCCGCGCGGAATGTTCTCCTATACAAGCGTCGTTCTTTACGTTAATTATACTGCGTGTTCTTTGCAGTTGAAATGTATATATAGGTGCGGCATGAGGGAGGTGCCCCCCTCGGGGCATTGGTTTCTGCGCGTATGTAGGAGAATTACGACTTCTGATCGAGTGATGACCATGGTGTAGTGGTTATCATATCTGACCGGCAATCGGAAGATCCCGGGTTCGATTCCCGGGTGGTTACCTCATTTTTTCATTTGTTCGTTCTCCCTCCTCATCTTGCGCGGCATGTTCTCTTATACAAGCGTCGTTTTCTTTACGTTGATATATATAATATATATATATATATAATATATACATATATATATATATATATATATACATATATATATATTATATATTATATATATATATATATATACATATATATATATATATATATATATATATATATATACAATATATATATATATATATATATACATACATATATATATATAGAAACCTATATAATACTTAAATTGACTACTATCGGAACGAAACAAAAGTAGTGGTCCTTTAAGCAGGTGATTACTTTACTTAAAAAAACATATTACAAAGAGTTGGAAGACGAAGTGTGGCTGTTAGATTTAGCTTTTTTGACTGACACCAATGCTTTTCTAAATCATCTAAACTTAGAGTTGCAAGGTAAAAACAAAACTATTGTTGAAATGATTACCTCAGTGAATGCTTTTAAAAAAAAAACTAGACCTGGTATCCTCACAGCTGCAACGACACCAACTGCGGAACTTCAAAAACATGAGGTCAGAGCTGGAAAGTCAGGGTAAAGAATGCGACCAGTTTGACAGTGTTCGATACGTTGAACAGTTGCAGAATGTTATTACAGACTTCAACAGCATTTTTAGGATCAACCTACCTTTGTGAGTCAACGTTCTCACACATGAATATCATCAAATCAAAATACCGAGCCACTCTGACAGATGATCACCTGGATGCTTGTTTGAGGCTAGCAATCAGCAGCTACAATCCAGACTACACACGGCTCGCTGATGCCATGCAGTGCAAATCATCACATCAGTAAAGTAAGCTCTTCCTATTCCAGTATACCTAATTTCTAATAAGTTTGGGGGTTAAAATGTAATGAAAAATATGTGTGCATTTGGCAATATATTTTTATATTCACTTCATTTTATTCTTGGTTATTCTCTCTCCATCTCTGTGTGTATATATATATATAATATATATATATATATATATATATATTATATATATATATATATATATATATATATATATATATATCTTGTGGTGTTTGGAATGTTTCAAAAAATTCATTTACCAGAAAAAGAAAAATGCTTATTTTGTCTGCTCACTCCTGAAATTATTTTTTATATATATACACCCCAAGTTGGAAACTCCTGCTGTAAATTAACTGCAAGAATAATAATACCACACCCTTTGTACACCTAACAAAGAACTTCCTTCTATATATATATATATATATATATATATATATATATATATAGAGCTGCAACAATAGCTCTGGCCCTTAAATATTCACAGTTGGATGTCCAAGTGCTGGGTGCCTTGTTCAGAAATCCTTCTGGCAAATTCAGCTTAGTAAAGAATTCTCTAGTATTTCTTGTAACAAGTTGGTGTAGTCCTTCACCAGAGCAGAAGGTCGATTCAGGAATCGAGGACGCTTGGGTGGTCTATCAGTGGACTCATCTTCTAATGCCTTTACCATGCGTTTCTTTACATCTGTAGTAATTCGCTCATCAAAGAAAGCAAGACCAACTGCTTCTTCAGACAGGTACCATAAGTGGTTAGAGAGCTTTTTTTTAGTTGCATCAGAATCTTTTTGTTAGGATAATTAATCAATGACCTCATAAGGAGCCAGTCATTAAATGGGGTTTCAATAGGGAGTGAGGATGTTGTCCAAGCCTTCATATAGATGAGAACAGAAAAAAGGGAAAGATCTCGAATTCCTCGTTCTTCAGTCTTAGTCATCTTGAACTGGTTTCGAAAAAGCCACATCTTGATAGAATAGAGCGCTTTGGACATCCAGCGAGCTCGATGCATGGCACCTGGTGCACGAAACTTGATGCCTTTATTGGGGACACCTCCAAGAAAGATGATGGACAGATCCAAAAGTTCTTGATAGTCATCCCGTAGCATAGGTGCCTGGGATCTAGCAAACTGAATTAGTTCAGTTTTAGACTGGATAATTGCTTCTTTAGTAATCGTGTCTGTCTCACCTGTTTGGAACTGGCTTTGATCAACAGAAGTCAATTGTCACGAAAACGCTTAAAGATTAATATCTCTGGACCAGTTGATGTAGATCCCAATGTTGCTTCAAATGCAGCTCCCAACAATAAATCTAAAACATGGTGTCTACAAGGCAAGTACAAAACATCATGTCCCAATTTTGCTTCGATGAGAGCACAGGCTCCACTATATTGACCGTGTTTGAAGCTGTTGTATCGAAACAAATTGCTTTTACTCTCTCTGTAATTCCCCATTCATTCAGGCAGTTAAAGACGGCTTCAGCTTGTGCTTCTCCAGTTGAGTTTGGGATTTTGGGGACACCAAGCAGCTGTTCAACACCAGGTCCTGACACAAGTACTGGGAGACGATCAATGTGCTTGTGCGAGGTGAGGTCCTCCATCATCTTGCATCCCAGTGGACTGTCATAGAACATTCTCCATGGAAATGCTCCTTAAGTTCTTTAGCATGACGAGCTCGGTTCTTATTTCGAAGGCGATGGATAGAATGTTGGTTTATGTTGTAATCTGAAGCGTCCAAACCAAAGCTTTTAGCTGCCTCTGCGAGGATAAATGTTGCCTTTCTAGAGGAAATTTGTGTACGATCCAGGGCAGCAGACATCTGAATAGTCATGATGTTTTTCATGCCTCGTTTTTTCTTAGATTTTGGTAAAGCACAAGCTCCTTTGGGCTCCTCCTCATTCTCACTTTCATCAGTGTTGCTGGAAGATGTGGAAGAAGCCAGTACAACTTGACTAGTAGACGCCTCCATCAAAGATTCTGACTTTCTTTTTCTCTCTGCCTCAGCTTCCAACCGTTTGACTGCATTTTTTGTGCGGTGAAGATGTACAGTGTCCACACCACCGATTGAGCCAGGACGACCTTTTTGTCTTTGCAGTTGAAGGAACTCCCAGTCCTCACGATTCTTGATCAGCTTCTCAGCGTCTCCATGGGCGATGTCAGAGATCTTCCAATCGCTCTACAAAATCAGCCTCCTTGGTTTTATGGCTCTGGCTTGTTCTGGAAGCATGCTTCTTTAAGCAAGTCCATTCGTTAAAGAAATTCTCTAACTTCTTCATGGCACGAGGTTCCTGCTGAGTAGGAATATTGGCCTTATCCCAGATAACTATTGTGGCTCGAATAGATTGACGCAGAGCATCGCGGATTGTCATGTTTTTCTCTCTGTGGAGGTGCATAAAATAACCAAAAGCTTGCCTATATGGGGGCAGCTTTGAGCCTTTAATATCATCTACTGTAGATCCGAGCAAATAGAATGGTCTTCTTGTATTCATCTGCAAAATAAGAAAACAAAATATTAATGTAGTGTTATGGTTTTGTAGAGCAGGGCTAAATCAGTTTTGACTTTTTTAAATTACAAAAAAAAAAAAAGGTAGATATAACAAAGTTAATTTGGTCTATTTTATAAATCTAACGTATTTTTCTCAATTATTATTCCTATTATTTTTTAATCTAAGAAACAAGGAATAAATATTTTTGTAGTAGAAATTTATATTTTGCTATTTTATTGGAAATAGAAACAGTGGCGTCACTAGGGTTGGTGTCACCCAGTGCGGTAACTCATGGTGTCACCCCCCCCCCCATGGACCTCCTCCCGTACCAGACCATACAGAATCCTTAGTAATGTTTTTTGTACTAATGTTACTCGTAAATCGTAATTCCCGTATATCACTGAATGTAATGGCAATAGTAGTGACATAAACAACTAGCAAAATTAAAATTACTCCTTTAAATTACAATATCATACGCACAGCCTAAATGTATTTACATTTACATAGTTTCATGTGGTTAAAGTGAAAATTCGGTAAGAAAACAATAGAATTCGAAGTAAAAACGTTTAAGAACTACATCAAAATTATGTTCATTTTAACGTTAAACTTTACCGTTACATGAGATACATTAATGGATTAGGTTTGCATAATCAATAACGGCCCAAATAATGTAGAAGTTGTAGACAAATGCATATGGAAATATACTCATAAATTTGAGGCTGCAACATCATAAAGACAGAGGCTGCAACAACTGAGCGGAAGCCTTTTTT
Organism: Bathynomus jamesi; assembly: GCA_023014485.1. Lineage (NCBI taxonomy): Eukaryota > Metazoa > Arthropoda > Malacostraca > Isopoda > Cirolanidae > Bathynomus > Bathynomus jamesi. Next base: position 389,856 of record JAJOZX010004383.1, read on the forward strand.
TTTTTTCTCCTTCTTTTCCTTTAATTACTACTTCATTCTCAAAAAAGTTATTGATATAGGTTCACAAATACTAATTACCACAATATTGTAGCTAAAACAACAGAAAATTTGACAAAATCAGCGACTATAAAAACACCAGCAGCAACGAAAACAACAGCGCGTGCTTGTAGAGCGTGCAGACGAAACCACGTGATTCGAAGCGTCATTGTAATTGGGTAATAATGACAGCTCTGACCGGAGCGCATTAGAAGGTTCAAAAAGTAAATTAGCATAGAGTTTTAGCCTTGTAGGTATATTGATACATGTAAGCTGGGCTTACGAAAAATGTTTTTGTTGTTATAACTAACTACAGGGATATTTTTATAAAAAATAATAAATTTCTGCTCAAACACTGCACAAAAACCCCCCGCACCCCTCTAGTGACGCCACTGATAGAAACACAGATCATGAAACACATGTCAGGTAAAATTTCCATTGAACTAAATTAAATTCTTTGTGACAAATAGCAACATTGTTTAAAACTTCATAATATGTGTATAAGAGCATAAATTCTAATTTTTTCATTAAATTCATTAAATTTTTTTCAAACACTAATAACAAAATCAGTATAAATAATTGTGAAAAATATAAATAACATAGTTTATTATCTGATAATAGCAAAAAAGAAGTATAGTGATACACAGTTACACACCTTTTACTTATGACAGCAGAACACTGAATGATGACAAATAAACAATTGCAACATAATCTGGAGCATTCTTGATGAAACATGTTTAAACAGGTTGATCTTGTCTTATCAAGCAATATTTTCAGCTACAAACTTGACAATTATCTCTAATATATTCATTTAATTGAATTCATCATAAATATGATGATTAATTAATTAAAAACATATGTTTAGTATACTTGACAACTGCTAGTAATTTCAAATATTAATTGCATAAATAATAGCTATATTTTATGAACTTTAATAAGCGGGGCGACCTCTAAAAATTGTTCAATCCAAAAAAATTTTTATATGTGATGTTTTTTCAACCAATGGAACTGGTTGAGGGGGCGCAACCTAAAAAATCAACACTTCGAAAATAAGAGACACCCTAATATATATATATATATATATATATATATATGAAATTCGGTAAATCATATTTTACATGTTAGAGTGTAAATTAGTCCTTTATGTAAATTTTGCTTTTATGTAAATACGTCTGTGTTGAACATTATTGATTCATTTGTTTGTTGCACTAATCTGCGAGAATTGAATTACATAATTTTACTTCAGGCTTTACAAGTCCTTCATGTTTGCATATGATAATGGGTAGGATTATTGCTCACTTCAAATGACTGTTCTATTCTTATTCTACTTTTGGTCTTTTGGTCTTATTTCATATTAAAATGGTGGGGGGGGGGGTTGTAAATTTTCAGTTTTTCACTAAATTTCGTGTGTTTCTTTGATTTTCGTTTACGTTCACTTTTAGAGTTTAGTGTCGAACTGTTGAATGTTGTCTCTTGTTGAAAATGTTTAGTAAAATGTGCACCAGAAGTGACAGGCATTTTGCCGCTGTTGTGTTTGGTAAATGGAGATGGATTGTGTGTTGGGATGGTGTCGCGTGAGATTTATAACATTTCAGTATTTTTGTAGACAAATATTGATATAATGATGAGGAGAATAATTGTTTGCGTTTACGTGGCAGAAGAATTTGTTCTTTGATGACGAGACATGATTTTGTTCCTTGTAAACATTAAATTCCGCTAAAAGAGACATTACTGTTGGTATGTTCTTTTCTGACGCTAATCGGGTCAGATCATTCATTCCGTTTATCTCCTTAACAGAGTAATGACACCCATCGAACCCAAACCGATATGTTCCTTTTTTATTAATGCGATAAAGGTCGTATTTGAAATGACTATTTTTTATCACATCTCTCTTGTTGCGTCTTTTTGACATTTATACGACTTTCCACTTTTTCTTCCAGAACTGTCAAGGTCTCCCTTCGCTAAGAGACACTTCAAAATATTTGTCCTTCTTTAAAAAGACATTGTGATCGTCTTTTATTTCTACTTGCTTCGGTATCCACGCATTATTTTCACTGCTGTCATGTCCTTGTTGAATACTGTGTATCGTTGTTAGTTTGCATAGTCCTTTCGCAATATTACATTCCATTTCAACGTTAACCTTTCCCCTCTGTCCAATTCGGTCTATATTTTTCCTTCGCATTTCACACTCCAACTGACGCCAATTTATTTTTTGTTCCATTTATTTTACTCTCGTTTCTCTCAAAGTTCAAAGTCGTCATTTTGTGGTGATTTAGATAAACTAAACGTGAGCATGAATCTTCTTCCATCGGAATGACGGTGATTGGTATGCGTCGTTAGCCTCTTAAACACACATTATTTTAATTTAATTTCGAACTTCTAAGCAGCTCGCAAACACAATTCATTCGCTTCTTTCCCTTATTTATTTTTGTTTTCGGAAAGTAATCAAAACGAGGGAAGACTGTCATTTCGACTCCATCAATTCTCTCCTTTTCTATTTTCCCCTCAGCCATGGTGAGGGGAAAATAGAAAGGGTATTTTAAGATGCATTTTTTTATATCTTGATGCTGTTCATGTAATTGTTCTGCTTGAAATTTTTTTTTTCGGTAATTAACATAATCGCTGTTTTTATTAAATGCCATAAATTTGCACTCTCGACTTCAATATTACTTTAAATTGATTATATATGTATATATAAGGTGGCCCATAAGTCCCAATCGGTTATAATTAAAGCGAAAATACAAATGATCAAACAAAGTAAAGTTTATAATAAGAATCTCGACAAATATTCTTTCTTCACTAATCGATTACGTCAGTGTGAGCTCCGCTAGATGGATTATCGCTTTAATGATAACCGATTGGGACTTACGGGCCACCCTGTATATATATATATATATATATATATATATATATATATATATATAGATATCAACTCCATCAATTCTTTCCTTTTCTATTTTCCCCTCAGCCATGGTGAGGGGAAAATAGAAAGGTTATTTTTAAGATGCATTTTTTCATATCTTGATGCTGTTCATGTAATTGTTCTGCTTGAAATTTTTTTTCGGTAATTAACATAATCACTGTTTTAATTAAATGCCATAAATTTGCACTGTCGCATCAATATTACTTTAAATTGATTATACATATATATATATATATATATATATATATATACACACAGGGTGATTCAAAAGTCAGGTTACATACGGCTTTTCTGTTTCTTCGCAGGTAAATGAGTTATGAGATGTTATCGAAGGAGGCGCGCATTGATGTGATATTCCTAGCTGGCTGCACAAGTGCATTGCCGTTAACGGTGGCCATATCGAACATACATGTGATATGACTATTCCCTTGTATCATTACATAATAAAGTATTTCCCTATGTAACCTGACTTTTGAATCACCCTCTGTGTGTATATATATATATATAGGGTGAACCAAATGTAGGTGGACAGTAAATGATAACGTTTATTTTGAGAATACATATTTAATTTTTTTGTATACTATAATACAAAATAAAATTTAAATAAATTTAGTTATAATATTTAATATAATAAAACACAAACACCATAGTTATAATGAACACCATAGTTATAATATAATATAACACAAACCGTATTCAACCTACTGTCCACCTACTTTTGGTTCACCGTGTATATATATATATATATATATAAAATAATAAACAGGAACACCAGAGAAAATACAAACATCCTTCAAGGTTTAATAGTACCAACGTTTCGGAATGCACTAATTCCATCTTCAGGGCTAAAACAATAAAATTCCAAATCACATACAAAATACAAATTGCTTAATAACAATTTAAAATAAACTTAAAAAATTATAAAAAGTAGCTAAGAAAATGTAAAACATTAAAACTAAAAGGTAAATAAATGTGAAGTTAAAATTATAAAAAAGTAAAAGCATTAAAACTGAAATGTAAATAAAATAAACTAGTACCTTAACCAAAACATAGCAGATCTATCGATGATTCGTCAGAATTTAGGTCTGGTTTTAGTTTATAAATAAACAAAGACTCCATAATTTTAAGCTTAAGGTCAGAGCTTCCGGCAGCAAGTACGGTGAAATTAGACTGTGAAATTGGGTGGTTATTGTTGTGCGAGTGATTACGTATGAGAGAATTAGGTGGTTTGCCAAGGGGTAAATTTGTACGGACCGATTTACCGAGATGTTCGTAAATACGAGATTTTAAATGTCTTTTAGTTTTACCTATATATGACCCCATACAGTGGTCACACTTGTATTGATAAACTATAGATGACTTAAGAAGTGTAGGAATAACATCCTTGTATTTAAATAAATGGTAAATCGATTTAGACGGGGTGAATATAATTTTTATACACGGTTGTGGGTAGAATTCCTTGAGCAATTTTAAAAGTTTGTTTCTAATGTTAAAACTTGAGGTTCCCATATAGGGCAAAGTGAAATACAGGATATCTTTGGGGACTGTAATTAAGTCTCTAGTTGTAGGGCTTATTAGTCTATTTAAGGTTCTGCCTATTGTAGTCTCCACCAGTCTAGAAGGGAAATTATTCTTGGCAAGGAGTTTTCGGATGAAATCTAGTTCATCGTGTAGTTTGAAGTAATCTGAACAGATATTGAAAGCTCTATTGGTCAGAGTCGAGATTAAATTTCGTTTGAAACCTAAAGGGATAAAGGAAGAAAAGTTCGTAGTAAGATTGGTGAATGTCGGCTTTCGGTAAACGGAAGTTTCAAAAGAGGAATTAGTTTTTATTATCTTAATGTCCAAAAAGGACAGAGAGCTATTAGATTCAACTTCTGAAGTAAATTGAATGTTAGGGTGCTTAGAATTAAGGTAATTACGAAACAAAGGGATATGGTCTGGTGATTTAAACAGGAGAAAAGTGTCATCAATATATCTTCTATAAAAAACCGGTTTAAAGTTGGAAGGACACTCATTCAACCATTTGACTTCATGATGACACAGAAACGCGTTAGCTAAGGTGGGACCAAGAGGCAGACCCATTTGAACACCTTCAGTCTGTTTAAAATATTCACCGTTGAATATAAATATAAGGTCTTCCACGGAAAATTTTAGTAGTTCTTTCATTTGGCCTCTATTAAAACCCTGCACAGTATCAGTATTATTAAAAAGATTGTCAATACATATATCAATAGTTTCTGCAACAGGCACATTGGTAAATAAAGATTTTACATCGAAGCTAGCCATTGTGTAAGAATTATTATTTAATGAGGTAATTTCTCTAACGAAAGAAAAAGAATCCCGTGCTGTATACAAATTATAAGTTATAGGTGATAGTATGGGAACCAAGAATTTTGAAAGGTTATAACTAAAAGTTTGAGGTTCAAACTTAGTAACTTTCATTTACAAAAAAAAAGTGAAACCTATAGGAACTGTCAAAAACAATTACTAGATGCAGAAATTAAATTTAAGAAAAGGCTCAGTAATGAATGTAATCGGGATCTTAATCGGTCTACTTGTGATTTTAAGTCTCTGGTGTCTGGTATAGATTCAACACATCTTTTGAACGTCATTCAGACGGGCAATTTGAAATGTATTGCAAGGGTGAATTTTGTTCAGAAGAGGGAAACTCCAAAAATTAGGATATAATACGAGTAATAATCTAGCAGCTAATGATCTCATCTTTAATTATTCTTCCAAAGTTCTCAGTGATATTCAAAAATCTGCCCTTTGTAAAGGCCTGAAATTCTCTCTTACTCCAAAGAAACTTAATTTTTACAATTATTTCCTCAACTTTGAGTTATTTTTTAAGGACCTTTTTAAACATTCATTCTTTGACCAACATAGTAAAGGTTTTAACTTTTTATCTAATAATTTACGTAATTTAGCTTTTACTTCATTTTATGCTTTTAACCCTTATGGCAATAGATCTAATATGGAGGTGGAAGAGTTTCAAAGTCTAAGAAATCTGTCTCTGGACAAGTCATTGGTTACAAGACCAGACAAAGGCAATGGCGTTGTTCTTTTGGACAGGAATGTTTATGTCGATAAAATGTTAGATATTTTAAATGATGCAACTAGATTTACTAAAGTAACTGGTGACATTTTTGCTTTAATTTTAAAACAGGAAGATAAAATTAATAGGTATCTTAGAAAACTTAAATCTAATAATATAATCCCAGACACGGTTTTTGCTAAATTATTTGTTTCTGGATCCAGCCCAGGCATTATGTATGGACTCCCTAAAATACACAAACCTAATTGTCCGCTTAGGCCAATTTTATCGGCTCTAGGAACTTTGTTATAACCTTTCAAAATTCTTGGTTCCCATACTATCACCTATAACTTATAATTTGTATACAGCACGGGATTCTTTTTCTTTCGTTAGAGAAATTACCTCATTAAATAATAATTCTTACACAATGGCTAGCTTCGATGTAAAATCTTTATTTACCAATGTGCCCGTTGCAGAAACTATTGATATATGTATTGACAATCTTTTTAATAATACTGATACTGTGCAGGGTTTTAATAGAGGCCAAATGAAAGAACTACTAAAATTTTCCGTGGAAGACCTTATATTTATATTCAACGGTGAATATTTTAAACAGACTGAAGGTGTTCAAATGGGTCTGCCTCTTGGTCCCACCTTAGCTAACGCGTTTCTGTGTCATCATGAAGTCAAATGGTTGAATGAGTGTCCTTCCAACTTTAAACCGGTTTTTTATAGAAGATATATTGATGACACTTTTCTCCTGTTTAAATCACCAGACCATATCCCTTTGTTTCGTAATTACCTTAATTCTAAGCACCCTAACATTCAATTTACTTCAGAAGTTGAATCTAATAGCTCTCTGTCCTTTTTGGACATTAAGATAATAAAAACTAATTCTCTTTTGAAACTTCCGTTTACCGAAAGCCGACATTCACCAATCTTACTACGAACTTTTCTTCCTTTATCCCTTTAGGTTTCAAACGAAATTTAATCTCGACTCTGACCAATAGAGCTTTCAATATCTGTTCAGATTACTTCAAACTACACGATGAACTAGATTTCATCCGAAAACTCCTTGCCAAGAATAATTTCCCTTCTAGACTGGTGGAGACTACAATAGGCAGAACCTTAAATAGACTAATAAGCCCTACAACTAGAGACTTAATTACAGTCCCCAAAGATATCCTGTATTTCACTTTGCCCTATATGGGAACCTCAAGTTTTAACATTAGAAACAAACTTTTAAAATTGCTCAAGGAATTCTACCCACAACTGTGTATAAAAATTATATTCACCCCGTCTAAATCGATTTACCATTATTTAAATACAAGGATGTTATTCCTACACTTCTTAAGTCATCTATAGTTATCAATACAAGTGTGACCACTGTATGGGGTCATATATAGGTAAAACTAAAAGACATTTAAAATCTCGTATTTACGAACATCTCGGTAAATCGGTCCGTACAAATTTACCCCTTGGCAAACCACCTAATTCTCTCATACGTAATCACTCGCACAACAATAACCACCCAATTTCACAGTCTAATTTCACCGTACTTGCTGCCGGAAGCTCTGACCTTAAGCTTAAAATTATGGAGTCTTTGTTTATTTATAAACTAAAACCAGACCTAAATTCTGACGAATCATCGATAGATCTGCTATGTTTTGGTTAAGGTACTAGTTTATTTATTTACATTTCAGTTTTAATGCTTTTACTTTTTATAATTTTAACTTCACATTTATTTACCTTTTAGTTTTAATGTTTTACATTTTCTTAGCTACTTTTTATAATTTTTTAAGTTTATTTTAAATTGTTATTAAGCAATTTGTATTTTGTATGTGATTTGGAATTTTATTGTTTTAGCCCTGAAGATGGAATTAGTGCATTCCGAAACGTTGGTACTATTAAACCTTGAAGGATGTTTGTTTTCTCTGGTGTTCCTGTTTATTATTAAACTGCGTTTTCCGCGCCACCAATCAATAGCCGATATATATATATATATATATATATATATATAAAACGCAATGACCACGCAGTATATTAATGTATAGAGGAGTGTTCTGCACACGAGGAAGAGAAATAACGAACAAATGAAAAATGAGGTGACCGCCAGGGAATCGAACCCAGGATCTTCCGATTGCCGGTCAGATATGCTGACCGGCAATCGGAAGATCCTGGGTTCGATTCCCGGGCGGTCACCTCATTTTTCATTTGTTCGTTATTTCTCTTCCTCGTGTGCAGAACACTCCTCTATACTTACGTCGTTTCTATACATATATATATATATATATATACAACGTAAAGAACGATGCTTGTATAGGAGAATATTCCGCGCAAGATGAGGAGGGAGAACGAAACAAATGAAAAAATGAGGTAACCACCCGGGAATCGAACCCGGGATCTTCCGATTGCCGGTCAGATATTATGATGTACGGCATGCGGGAGGTGCCCCCTTGGGGCATTGGTTTCTGCGCGTATGTAGGAGAATTACGGCATTTGATCGAGTGAGGCCCATGGTGTAATGGTTATCATATCTGACCGGCAATCGGAAGATACGGGTTCGATTCCGGGTGGTTACCTCATTTTTTCATTTGTTTCGTTCTCCCTCCTCATCTTGCGCGGAATATTCTCCTGTACAAGCGTCGTTCTTTACGTTAATTATAGTGCGTGTTTGCAGTTAAAATATATATAAATATATATATATATATATATATATATATATATATATATATATATATATAAGGTGGCGCATAAGTCCCAATCGGTTATAATTAAACCGAAAATACAAATGATCAAACAAAGTAAAACGTTTATAATAAGTTTAGAAATAATATTTATCGATTATTTAAAGTGGAAAATATAAGAATCTCGACAAATATTCTTTCTTCACTAATCGATTACGTCAGTGTGAGCTCCGGTTGATGGATTATCGCTTTAATTATAACTGATTGGGACTTATGGGCCACCCTGTATATACTGTGTGTGTGTGTGTGTGTGTGTGTGTATATATATATATTTTTTTTTTTTGCCTCAGTGGTGTAACGAGTAGCATCGCTGACTACGAATTCATCGGCAATAGGTTCGATTCCCGGCGATGGCATGCGTCGCTCAGTTCACCAGGCTGTTCATCCTTCCATAGAAAAAAATTTGGGTGGTAGGTAAATGGGTGCCATGAATAGCCTAGAAAAGATGCTGGGCTGCTGATCGGGAGGTTATGAGACCGACTCCGTCCGGGCAAGGACTTTGTAACTTCTGACCACTCGTAATGGGTTGTGGTTCGAATTCCACGTTAAACTGTATGTCTAAGATGAGGTAACAAACTTGATCTTCGTCAGAATGAACAATTTGGGCGGAAGGAAATCTAAGGTTAATAAGATATATATACTCGTATAAAATAATATATATATATATATATATATATATATATATATATATCCGCACAAAAATTCACAACCGTAACCGCAACCGCCGTTCCATAAGTGCGGTTGCGGTTGTAAAAGCTTAGTTAATTTTAATTTTAGGTTAATTAGAAATATTTCTTTTTTTAAAAAGAAAATGATAGGTCTCCTTATGCGTGGAGCGGGAACGTTGTACGATGAGAGGCGTTGCCGCTTGAAAGGTGAAAATGCAGCAAAAATATTATTATTGAAATTCACACTGCCTGTCATTAAGTTTGACATCAGTTTTTCAAATGAATAATAATCCATAACTTTCCAATGGGTGGAGGCTGGGGAAAGTGGTAGGTGGGATGAATAGTGCGATGGGTCCTCGTCCCTCATCCTGGTAACACACTTAGTGCAAAATATGGTTTTAATTAATTTGACCTATTCTTTCATAACAGCTATATAAGTTTAGAATATACTTCATTTAAATAGTATTTATTTAGTAAATACCTTATGTTGAACACAAGTTTTGCAACACACAAATAGCGGTAGCGGTGTATTGCAAAACTTGTTCAACATAAGGTATTTACTAAATAAATACTATTTAGTATATATTATGTACAAAGTGTGGCTAAATCTCACTATAGTGGCTAAATCCAGTTAATAATTACGCACTTTTCCTAGTATATGATAACCGCAACCGCGGTTGGAAAAAATTCGACAACCGCAAACACAACCGCAACCGCGGTTGTGAAAAACCGACACTCGATCCATCACTAATAAATATATATATTATATATATATATAATATATATATATATATATATATAATTAGGGATGGTCGAAGTTGGTACCAGAGAGCGAATAAACATCCAGTAGTGTCGTTTCATCTATGAAATGTGAAAATCACAAAGAAATGCATTTTGATAAAAGATCAGAATGCGAATTTAGCTTTTAAGTTTTTAATTTTTTCTGTTGTCGCTTCATGCGTAAAATCCCGTATGCGGCATACGCGCAACCAAAACAAAGCAAACCCAAAATTATTAATTTGTTTCTATAAGCATAATATCAACGTTTTGCTTGTATTTTTATATAATTATTAATTATGCATCTTTATTAAAAAATAATGGTAAAATATTATATTTCCTGTGACCGTTCACGCTTATTTCTTACATATTGCTATTAGCATTAACACTTTTCATTATGTTTCAGATTTTCCGGTGTAAATAATGCCGAAAGCGAAAACAAGACACCTGACCCGAAAGAAAAGTGAAGAAAAGTGTGGAGGTGGTCCTTGTGAATTATTAATGACCGAACCAAGCACTTACGGGCAGCTGATTCGATACTATTATGACCTTAATCATGCTAACCCTGGCGCAGATTTTTGGGCCTTAGTGCAGCAAGTTAGCAAGGATTTAAAATCCATTTGGTCTTCAGTGAATCCAAGGCTGCCTTTGATTAATGGCAAATATATTGACAGAAGGGTTAAAGACCTACTCACTCTTGTGAAAGACATTAATCGCTAGCGTGCTAAGGCAAGTATCAATCGAAATCTGGATGCTAACTTGGACAAACTTTTTGATATTTCTGCCTGTTCCTTTTCTTTGGATATTTTGCCTTGCAGTGATTCAAGAGTATATTGTAAGAAGGACAAGTGTACACAAGAACATATCTGTGTTTGCCCTCGAAATGCAAATGTGCCACTTGAAGAAAGAGCATACCTTCGTGATCAGGGATCCAAAACAGGTTCTAAGGGTGCATACCAGCTGTCTTCAGTGGACACAGCTGCTGCCAAAAGAGACAAGAAGGCCAAACAAGGAGAGCAACATGTACTACCTCAGGAGGAAGTTGAACTAGTAGGATCTTTCATACAGCCTACAGAGTTGCCTGGACTTACAAGCAGTTCATCTGGTGGCGAGGTTAGTTTCCTTTTATTTATATTAATTATATATAATTATAAATAAATAAATAAAATTAAATAAATAAATAAATAAACAGAAAACGCATTAATATTTTCCATTTATTTTCAGGAAGGACAAGATGAATGGCAGCCTAGGAAGAGGCCTTCAGGAGACTACAGCCTTTTAAAGTTTCCCAGATATGCTATGGAACTTGTCAGAGGTGAATGTTCATAAAATCTGGGCGCAGCTCTTGGGAATGCCTTGCTCCATGACATCAAACACCTACTGAGACCTGAAGTTGACATCAATCACATCATGATTGACAAGTGGAAATTAGACAGGGCCAAAGCCGAAATTAGGGTAGTTAGTGAGGGTGTGGAATCAGAGAAAAAGACACAGCTCATTTGTGTTGGTGTGGATGGAAAGGTTGACGAGAATACCATGACTTACAAAGAAATAGAGACACCTGAAGGGGAAATTGTTCTCAGAAAGTGTGTTGACGCAGAACATCACCTCACCTTCACCTATGAAGATGGAAAATCTCCTGGCGCCTACTTGACCCACAGAACAATTCCTGTTATAGGAGCCACTGGTGAGGTCCTTGCTCAGGAGACATTCAGTGTTCTTGAAGAATATAATAGCCTTGAAAGTATCCGAGCCATTCTTCTTGATAATACCGCAACCAACACTGGCTGGAAGAGTGGTTTAGTGGTAAAACTTGGAGAAACTCTGGGGAGGAAACTGCACACTATTGGATGCGCACTGCATCAGAATGAACTCCCCCTAAAAGCTCTTTTCAAAAAAATGGATGGAGTGACAACTGGCCCAAGAAGTTTCAGCGGGCCCCTTGGGCAAAGGTGCGCAGAAGATATCCAGGATGAACCTCATGTACAGTTTGAAGCTGTGGAAACTCCAATCATTGAAGGGTACATTCCAGAGGAAGTACTGAAAGACCTCAGTCATGATCAAAGGCTTCTGTATGAGTATTGCAGAGGGATCGGATCAGGAAGAGTAGATGACAGATGGGCTGCTTGGAAGATTGGTCCACTTAACCATGCAAGATGGTTAACTCTTGCCATACGACTTCTTTGTTTGTACACAAGAGACAACAGACCAAACCTGAATTTGAAAAAGTTGGTCCATTACAGTGTTCGAGTTTATGCTCCTGCATGGTTTGAGATAAAGGCATCCTCTAAGCTGCATGATTCTCCTCGCATCCTCTTCTCTGCTATCAGCCGACTGAGGCTGATTCCATTTGATGATGTGAAACGCATTGTAAAGCAGAACATCCAGGGTAATGTTTTCTGTCTCCGACCTGAGAACATCCTCTATGCCATGGTGAAAGATGATGAAGACAGAATCAGGAATCTTGGGCTTCAGACTATACTCACTCTCAGACACAGATAAATTTTGCGCTTCTTGTAATTATTATTGTTTTTTGCCAAAGCCGAGTTATTCTTCAAAAAATATGGAAAAAATATTATAATTGTCACTAAGTGGGTAATTTGTTTATTATTCAAACGGCAATATTTGAGTACTATTTTTCATTTATATTTTTATTTTATTTATATTTTTATTTATATTTATATTTTCATTTATGGTTTCATTTTCATTTTTCATTTATAGAATGGAGATCAACCAGGAAGCAGGGAAAAAAATTCCCCAGGTGAATTGGAATGCAAATCACTGGCATGAGCTCATCGACCTCACTGACCCTGATGTCATGGAACCACCTACCACACAGCACCTATCTGATGAAGAAATCCAGTCATTCATGGACACTAACACTAAGCCAGACATTCCAGACTTGCCTTCTCACTCTCAGAGTGTTGAGAGGAGTGTGAAATTAGTGACAGAGGCTTCCGATACCGTGTATGGGTTCGAAACTCGTTACAGATGTATCCTTACTAAAGTACTGAGCAGGAAGATGCGTCCTGCATTTATGTCAAAAGGACATTATTCTCAATCTTATGATGATTTTATGAATAGTTTTTCTTTTTACATGAGAACATGTGATTTTTTTTGGATTTATCACCTTTTGAAAGTATTTTTTCAAGTTTTGTAGCCAAAATATGTGAATAAATTAATAAAAATGCATGTTTTTTCAACGAAATTTTTCATTTTACACTTAAAACACATGATATACATTAGGCATTGTCTCCTCTTGGATAGAAAATGATATTGAGTTGCTACATCTCTAATTAGTTAATATTATGTCTTCAAAAATGACGAGTTTACCTATCGCGTATGAAGAAAATTGGGTCAAAAACCATACAAACTTTAATTGCAAATCCGCAAGCAGGCCTTATCCGTTTGCTCTAAAAAAATTTTTGGGTTCATTTCTCAACCAAACCTAACTACTGGGCACTTATTCACCTTGCGATTTCAAACATGTGGAAAATCGACCCGCCCTAATATATATACTGTATATATAGGGTGTCCCCAAAAAAAGTATCTAGTTTTTCTGCCCATTATTTTATAATGGATGTATATTTTATCATTGGAGTTTCTCTTCACGTAGGTAACCGATTGTGGTTTTTGTTCAGCATATGCCTATATGCATATGCCTATCTATACATTTCTAATGGTTGAACCCTAATTTTTCCTTACAAAATTCACTCACGAGCTTCACTGACTGATGTTCAAAAAAAAACGAATGGAGTTCTCACATGAATGTTAGCAAAGCTCGAAGATCCTGAGTTTGGGAAACAGATCCACTTCACTGACGAGTGTTATATACATCTGTCTTCAGACTTAATAAGAAAAACTTTCGTTACTGGGAAGTCATGCTGGCGCTCCAATAGAGTTTCCATGTTGTGTTGCTAAATTCAACATTTCGGTCATTGTTGGGTGGTATGGTGTAGTAGGTCCTTACGTCTTTGTGAATTAACAGGATAGCAGTTATCACAACTAATTAGTTTGTCCCGTAAATAAAAGTGTATTCCCCAGATTCACAGTGGTTTCAGCAGGATGGAGACCTCCACACACCTCTTGTGAAACTCGCAACTTTTTGAGAAAGCATTTTTCCGGGCGACTGATCTACCTTCATTTTCCCATACTTACCTAACCTCACACTACCTTCTGACTTTTATGGGGAGGTTACGTAAAAGACAGGATCTATTCTACCAAGCCTAAAACACTCGAAGACTTAAAGACCAAAGTCTGTGAGTTAATCAACATCTCAGCCGAACTATTTCCAAAAATTATGTCAAACATTTGTGTAAGGTCCGGTCCACCACTAATATATAATATATATATATTATTCTTTTCCTTCATCTTGTTTAATTTTATTTCTACCATTTTTCTTAATTGCTGTAAAGCCAAAGGTTTTAAAATACTGTAGAACTAAGTCAATTTATCTCATTTACCAATATTTTGTAGCGCGATACCATTTCCTACATTTATAGAGCAGTATCTGTCAAAAACTTTAATATATTGCACTTGCAAAGCGAACTTCCTTATTCGTACAAAAAGCAATGAGGCAACTTTGCTTTCTGGCTTCATCGATGAGTTCCTATTTGCCGTGAAAATTTATTCCGAGATACAAACAGTGAATTTTTATTCACACTAAAAAATATAAGTTTACATTCTTTCCGACTGCTTTGCAAAGCTTTAAACGTTTAGTTAATATATATATATATTTTTTTAATTGGGTTTGTTTAACCTTCTTCGCAACATCTCCGCTATATATATATATATATATATATATATATATATTTATATATATAGCGGCATATCTGACCGGCAAACGGAAGATCCCGGGTTCGATTCCCGGGTGGTAACCTCATTTTTCATTTGTTCGTTCTTCCACCTCATCTTGTGCGGAACGTTCTTTTACACAAGCGTCGTTCTTCACATTAATTATAATGTGTGTTGTTTGCAGTTAAAAAAAAAATATATATATATATATATATTAGTTTTGCTTCCGCCGAATTGTTTATTCTGACGAAGGTCAAGCTTGTTACTCCGCCTTAGACCTACAGTTTAACGTGGAATCTGAACCACGCCCCACCTGCAGCCCAGCGTCTTAAACACTATGCTACCACGGGTACCCATTTATGTACCAACCAATTTTGTTATTGTGTGAAAGGATGAAAAGCTGGGTTTTGCTGCGCGCTGCCTGCCGTCACCGGGTCTCGATCCCGAGGCAGATGGATTCGTAGTCAGCGACGCTAACCATTACACTGACTATATAATTTAGTTGTGGACCGGATGTCAGTTTTTCAACATCTGCGGATGCGGATCTTTAATTTCAATATCTGCGGATGCGGATATTTAGTTAATCTATCAATATAATATAGAATTATGAATATACGACATAATTTTTCAAATTTCGTGATATTACTATTATGGCAGGCAATGCATAAGAATTAAAATTAATATGAATGTTTTTATTATGATACAAATAATAAATCTAATATACTGTTTCAGAAATGAAGCCTTATATATATATATATATATATATATATATGTGTAACAGTTTTTTTGCGCACACCTACAGGTCGCTACATTTGGTGTAGAACAATGCGGTTTTCACCATTCGATGCGTCTTTTTATTGTGCAGTGACCATGCTAAAAAAAAATTCCCTAACATAATTCCTTCCCCCCTTTTAGGGGTACAGTTCTTCCCATGCCTGGACACGCATTTTTTTAATTTTTCATTTTTAATCATAATTTTGGCACAAAATAAGTCAATATTTACTAAACATTTAATATCATTCGATTCAAAAAAGATTTATTTATCGATTCAATTTAAAAAAAGTATATATTTTTAAAATTCATAAAGAACTTTTTGCAAAAAACAAAAAACAAACATGCATTTTTAAAATTCAATGATTTTTATACAAAATATTTTGATATTTGTTATAATTTTAACATTTTTCGATTCACAAAAGATTTCTTTATCGATTCAATACAAAAAATTACATAATTAAAACGGGCAATTTAAATAAACACGAGTTTAAAGTTAAACGAGCCACACTCGAAATTATTTACCGTGACTTTTGTGCGTTTTATTACTGTGGCTTTTGTACAAATAATTTTACGTATACAAAAACATTTTGATAGGATATTGATTTATCATTCTATTTTTTTTGTTGTCATAGAAATACGTTAATTAAGTTATCTGATTAGATGCGCTTTTATAGTTGATCATTTTTAGAAAATTATTTATTTTCCCCACTTTAAAATATTACAAAATTTCTATTAGGTATCCTAATATCATTATGCCTGTCGCTGTAAGTAAGAAAATAGCAATTATTTTCCATTTTATGAAAATTTCGGAACCCTTAGACCTACAAAACCAATTTTCCCCTTTTCTTTATAAAAAAATTTTGATTTTCGGAAGTCTTTCGGTTATAAATTTGTACCAGTCTATTGTTTATCTATAACAATAATAATAACAATAAAAAGACGTGTGTGTGTGTTCCAGCCATCAGACATAACTCCAAAATGGAAGCAGTTACAAACATGAAACTTCACACACACATTGATTAGGTCCCGAGGTTGTGCAAGTGGTGTTAATAAATTAAATAATTAACTTTAAAACATTAAATGACGTCATCAAGTTCATTACGAAACATATGGTAAAATTATAGAATACCCGGTTAAGTTCATTGAATGCCAGGTTAGGTCATCTGTACGCCCTTGACGATTGGTTAGGTTAAGTCGTGATATTTTCGTTGGCTTCAACGAAAATATCATGACTTAACCTAACCAATCGTCAAGGGTGTACAATTAACCTAACCGGGCATTCAATTAGCGTACCCGGGCATTCAATTAATCTAATCGGGCATTCAGTTGACCTAACCGGCCATTTAATTAACCTAATCGGGGCATTCAGTTGACCTGACTGGGCATTCAATTAACCTAACCGGGCATTCAGTTTACCTAACCAGGCATATATATATATATATATACACATATATATATATATATATAGCGTTCAACATCCAACCCGGGAACCTCGGGTCGCTCCGCTAGTTTCTCAAGAGTTTCAGACACAGAAAATTCAATGAAACAAGTTTCAATCAATTTTCTGTTTTACCAGGTATTTATATTTTGACGTTTATATATTTTTGTTCATTAATAATTAATACTTTACATGAAATGTGCATGACTGGGCCTTATAAGCTACTTTATAAGCTAATTTAATGCGGATATCCGGTCAACCACTAATATATATATACAGAAAGAGAGAGATATGGTCGTAAAACACTTCTTCACTGTCCTACAGTTTTATTGCAGAAACTTCGTAGATTCGATACGGTAATACACTTCTCAAGTGCGAATCGAATGGCATCATAAAAGGTCACCCTTACGAAGGCGATTCCTGCCGATACAGGTCATTTTCAATGAAGACCAGATCTCCTTAGAGACCTTGGTGCAAACATAAATTCGTCACTTTGCTGAAGACATGTCTTCAGTTCCTCGTTACCAGAAGAAATCTATACTGAAAAAGTTCTCCGGGTATCAATGTTAGGTTACAACGAGAAACGATATTTTCTTTAATGAACGTTACATTTGGACTGGCGACGAAAATGGTTCCTTCGGATAACAAGCGCCACCTTAATTTCGTAGTGGTCCAGAATCAAATGTCAGACTCGTAAAATTTTCCCACACGCCACCATAGACGAGTTCCAAAAGCCTTCAGACCAAAAGCCATTAAAAGTTCTTCTGTCCCAGTCATATAAAAGCAGAGAATAAAGGCGACAGTTATCAAGCCAAATCCCTCAAGTCTAATGTCCTCAGGATTTGCCAGTTAAAGTATTAAATAGCCTTCCTCCATTCGTCTTGCGGGAAGCACCTCTCGGTTACAGGTATATCATTAGCGGAGCGACCCGGCGTTGCCGGGTTGGATGTTGAACGCTATATATATATATATATATATGCCCGGTTAGGTACACTGAATGCCAGGTTAGGTTAATTGAATGCCCAGTTAGGTCAACTGAATGCCCGATTAGGTTAATTAAATGGCCGGTTAGTTCAACTGAATGCCCGATTAGATTAATTGAATGCCCGGGTACGTTAATTGAATGCCCGGTTAGGTTAATTGTACACCCTTGACGATTGGTTAGGTTGTCATGATATTTTCGTTAAAGCCAAAGAAAATATCACGACTTAACCTAACCAATCGTCAAGGGCGTACAGCTGACCTAACCTGGCATTCAATGAACCTAACCGGGTATTCAATAATTTTACCATAGGTTTCGTAATGATCTTGATGACGTCATTTAATGTTTTAAATTTAATTATTTAATTTATTAACACCCACGTGCACAACCTCGGGACCTAATGATGTTTCATGTTTGTAACTGCTTCCATTTTGGAGTTATGGTTGATGGCTGGAACACCACACACACACACACACACACACACACACACACACACACACGTCTTTTTTTTATTATTATTATTATAGATAAACAATAGACTGGTACAAATTTATAACCGAAAGACTTCCGAAAATCAACAATTTTTTATAAACAAAAGGGGAAAATTGGTTTTGTAGGCCTAGGGGGTTCGAAATTTTCATGAAATGGAAAATAATTGCTATTTTCTTACTTACTGCGACAGGCATAATGATATTAGGATACCTAATAGAAATTTTGTAATATTTTAAAGTGGGGAAAATAAATAATTTTCTAAAAATGATCTTCAACTATAAAAGCGCATCTAATCAGATAACTTAATTAACGTATTTCTATGACAACAAAAAAATAGAATGATAAATCAATATCCTATCAAATTGTTTGTGTATAGTAAAATTATTTGTACAAAAGCCACAGTAATAAAACGCACAAAAGTCACGGTAAATAATTTCGAGTGTCGCTCGTTTAACTTTAAACTCGTGTTTATTTAAATTGCCCGTTTTAATTATGTAATTTTTTGTATTGAATCGATAAAGAAATCTTTTGTGAATCGAAAAATGTTAAAATTATAACAAATATCAAAATATTTTGTATAAAAATCATTGAATTTTAAAAATGCATGCTTGTTTTTAGTTTTTTGCAAAAAGTTCTTTATGAATTTTAAAAATATATACTTTTTTAAATTGAATCGATAAATAAATCTTTTGTGAATCGAATGATATTAAATGTTTAGTAAATATTGACTTATTTTGTGCCAAAATTATGATTAAAAATGAAAAATTAAAAAAAATTTGTGTACAGGCATCGGAAGAACTGTACCCCTAAAAGGGGGGAAGGAATTATGTTAGGGAATTTTTTTTTACATATGAGCACTGCACAATAAAAAGACGCATCGAATGGTGAAAACCGCATTGTTCTACACCAAGTGTAGCGACCTGTAGGTGTGCGCAAAGAAACTGTTACGTATATATATATATATATATATATATATATATATATATATATATATTAGGGCTTCATTTCTGAAATAGTATATTAGATACATTTCTTTGCCTACTTAACCTACACCGGCTGTAAAAGTAGCGTTATACAGTGTCCCATAAGTTCCTTTATCCACTTTACCCCTCACCCTATTCTAGCAGGAAAAGGTTAAGGGATAAAGGTACGTATGGAAAACCCTGCAGAACTCCAAATTTTGTGTCAAAATATTTCATTGTATAGGCCAGTGGTTCCCAACCTTTTTTGTATGGTTACCCAATTCTAATCTAATATACTATTTCAGAAATGAAGCCTTATATATATATATATATAATATATATATATATATATATATTATATATATATATATATTATATATAGATATATATATATAATATATATATGTAACAGTTTTTTGCGCACACCTACAGGTCGCTACAATTGGTGTAGAACAATGCGGTTTTCACCATTCGATGCGTCTTTTTATTGTGCAGTGCCCATGCTAAAAAAAATTCCCTAACATAAATCCTGCCCCCCCTTTTCGGGGTACAGTTCTTCCCATTTCTTCATTTTTAATCATAATTTTGGCACAAAATGGGGGGGAGGGGGTGGGGTTAATGGGGAAACTCAGAAAAATAGATGCGATATATATATGTAACCAAAAAAAAATTATCCTTTGCAAGGTGCCAGCCCCCTTCCCCCCTTGAGGGTAATGGGGGAAGGGTGGGGGTAAATGGGGGAGAGGGGTGGGGGAGGGAGTATTGTGGGAGAGGGGTGGGGTAATGGGGGAGGTGGGGTTAATGGGGAAACTCAGAAAAAAAAATGATAACCAACATCGATTCCGGTCAGGAAGATCATGCTTATCACAACTAATGGAACACTATAACAATATTATTGATGCACTCGAAACAATGAAAACTATGATTTGGCGGGCCATAAAACTATAGAAATGAACGCAGTCATGAAAATCTTAGGCTTCAAATCCGAGCTCATTGTATTAAGATTTGTGAAGCTTTAGATTTTCATGGCTGCGTTCTTTTCTGTAGTTTTATTGAATGAATAATTGGTTTGCCCGTAACTGGAAGGCCGCAGGCACCCCAATTACTGAGGCCCAAGGTGAAAGGAATAGGAATGATATCCAGATAAATGGCTACTGATGTTCAAAATAAAATACGCCGTAGGCCCACAATTCAGCCGAAGCACCGCAGATCTAGCAAAATCGGCGCGTAGCGCCGACCTTTTGCTAGTCAAGCGCTATTACCCGAATCATTAGATATTACTTTTTATAACTTCTGGATCGCGTGTCATTACCCGACAAAATAGTTGTCATTATCCAAGTGGGTTAATTTACCATAGATTGGGAAGCACTGGTATAGGCAATGCACTTTACTTATTGCGTTAATTCTGTGTAATATAAGATTTTAAATGTACAATTAATTCAACTTTTTAATTGTTTGTTGTTTTCAATTATTGTTTAAGAAATCGCAAAATTTCCTATATCACTCAATTCGGAGAGTATTTAATCATATACAAAACTAAAAACTCAGCCTAGTATTAGTTTATCATAAATAATTGTTTGACCATTGCTAAATGGCGCTATATAATTTTATATAATTTAAGGATAGGCTTTTAGAGAACCTTAACTTAACATTAGGTAAAAAGGAATACTGAAGCTCTCTTATTTTTTCATACGTATTATTGCGAAGGTATTTCTAAAGTGAATTATTATATCCAAAATGTAGTTATTATATTTTGGCATTTGAAATTTAAAAATGGCATAATAAAAAAATATTTCAAATAAAATTTTGATTCTGGTCGCCATATAAATGTATTTCATATTGGATGCAAATTACACCAACAAATAGATCTCCAACTATGAGTTCATCACTGACAGGTACCAAGCTAAAAGTTTCTCCGCCATTGTGAAAATTGTTGGCTTCAACAATGTCAAAACATTCAAACCCACGCTATACAAAAGATACGAATGGTGTGTATTAGATATAAAAGATACATGGAGGACACTTTTTGTTATTTACAAATAAAGTATATTCGGACAATTTCCAAAATTACTTTAACATCCAACACAAGACAAAATTCATCACAAAAGGGGACTTAGTAATTAATTATACCACGTTTAGACATACAGTAAAAGTCACCAAATGAAATAATGCAGTTATCACTTTAGGTTATCGAAAATCCATTTACACAGTGACAACATAAAGGGTGTGCATAAAGTAACGCAAGTAAAGAGATAAATCCGATTTGAACTGGTTTAAACGAGTTTCACTTACTACCGAATATACAGTTGTTATAATGTACATGTAATAAATATTACTTGTCCATGGTCACTCGCGTTAATATAATTCAAATCAGATTTGTCTCTTCACTCGCGTTACTTTATACACACCCTGAACCTACAGTATACATAATTAATAACATAAGACACATAATTCATTACTGCTTTATTCATGTTTTTATTCATTTTTATTCGTGTTCATCAATTTTCTATGAAAGATTCCCAAAAAAGGTTTCCCCAAACATTTCTTTTATCAACAAACCAGAAATTTTTTAATAATTTCTCGTACTGTTCGAAATCAAACTACGTTTAAGGATTTACACCTTTATTTCGCAGTTACTGTAATATTTAGTGAGCTCTCACATGGCATCAGTGATTGCTTTGAGCCTGTTGGGTATGAACATAAAAAAGTTTTGGCACAACTCCAGGGCCATTGCGGTCTACCAAACTGTTTTTGTTGCAAAACAAACATCTTCATGGAATCCTGGATTCTTTTTTTGACTTTCTCTTTCAAATTCACCGATTCTCAATCTGATTCGGATCAGGAGAAAAGGGGATGTCCTAAGAAAACCGGCATTTGAGGATGAATAAAATAATAAGATGGCGAGTACTTTTAACTACTGTCAACTACTTGTCATAACAGCATAACAAACAGGTTTGGAAGACCAAGCTCACGTCATCAATGGTTCAACAGTACACTAAAAAAGTATATAGTAGTTTAGCGTTGACAATTCAGAACACGAGCAAAGGAACTCTAAAATTCGTATGTTTTGTGTCGCAGTGGTGTAATGTGACGTATTCCATTAGTACCAAAAATAATGACAGCGTTGATCATGAGCGAGAGAGAGAGAGAGAGAGTTACAAGGAGTTACAAGGAAAAGTAGTACCTCAAAAGGCCTTGCGGCCCATACCAAGGAAGTACCAATGGCAACGGGTGCCAGGGAAAAATTCTACCACCCTCAAATAGTGTGCAAGATTCGGTCTAACCTTTTCTTGAACAGATCCACAGAAGAACTGTTCACAACTTCTGAAGGTAGCCTGTTCCACGTGTCACAAATCTTATACGTAAAGTAAATCCCACACACACTAGTCCTAAACCGTTTCAAATCTAACTTCCAACCATTGTTGCGAGTTGGGTTATCATTTAAACGGATCTTTTCCGTTTGACTGCCGCCATTGAAACATAAGAGGTGAGTGCCCCCAGCCTTCTTTACTTAGCCTTATAAGGCTAACTAACGAAAATATCACGACCTAACCTAACCAATCGTTAGGTCAACTGTACGACCTTGACGATTGGTTAGGTTAGGTCGTGATATTTTTGTTAGTTAGCCTTATAAAGCTAACTAAAGAAGGCTGGAGGGCCTGATCTTCAGGTGATCCCCTTATTTTTCTGAGTACACGATTAAAACTTAAAAATTAAGCATGGATCTTGAAAGTAATTAAAATTGTTTATAAGAAACAAAATTTGAAGGGGAAATTAAGAAAAGCTTTTTTTATAAAGTAACTTATTTTGTATCATCAAGACATTTCAGTTAAAATACAAAATACAAAAAGTTTAATTATGTTTCAATGGCGGCAGTCAAACGGAAAAGATCCATTTAAACTACTGTAAACATGCTTCTAAAATCGACATTGTTCAACCCACGTAAGAACTTGAAAACCTTGATGAGTTGACCGCGCAGCTTCCGAGTTTCCAGCGAAAACAAGTTCAGGGCGCGTAACCGTCGATTGTAGCCCATATGCCTAACGGAAGGGAATAACTTTGTGGCCCTCGCCTGCACTCGCTCCAGCCTCTCAATATCTTTCCTGAGGGTGGGCGACCAGAACTGCACAGCATACTCCAGGTGCGGCCGAACCAAGGAATTGTAGAGAGAGAGCACAATCTCCTTGTTCCGAAACTGAAATTGCCTCCTGATATAACCCAATAGTTTCTGGGCTTTCTTTTCCACCTCTACGCACTGTTTCGTAAACTTAAGGTCGCTGCTAATTAGCACACCCAAGTCCTTTTCTAAATCAGTCACCTCGATATGACTCCCCAACATCGAGTAGTCCGACTTGGGATTGGCGTAGCCAATGTGCATCACTTTGCATTTACCCAAGTTAAACGGCATTTGCCATTTTTCGGACCACTCTCCTATCCTACCTAGGTCCGCACGCAGTTCCTCGATCGCTTCGGGCGTCCCAACATTGGCCCCAAGCTTAGTGTCATCAGCGAATTTGGCGATCCGACTGACGATGCCACCGTCGATATCATTTATGTAAATGATAAACAACAGTGGCCCCAAAACGGAACCCTGAGGAACCCCACTAGTGACCGAGGCCCAACCCGAACTAGCCCCTTTATTTACAACCCTCTGCCGCCTACTCCTCAGCCAATTTTCAATCCACCTACCTATTTCCCCACCGATACCCAGCGCGCGCACTTTCGCCATTAGCCGGTGGTGAGGTACCTTATCAAAGGCTCTCTGAAAGTCGAGATAAAGTATATCAATCACCCTACTCTTATCATACTCACTCAACATGACGTGGAAAATCTCGAGCAAGTTGGTGAGACACGACCTATGCCGTCTAAACCCATGTTGGGAGTCCCCAAGCAGCTTGTAGGAATCCAAATGGTCAACGATCCTATCCGCTAATTTACCTACAACTGAAGTGAGACTAATGGGACGATAGTTCCCTGGACTTTCGTGATCCCCTTTCTTAAAGATAGGGGTCACGTTGGCTTCCCTCCAGTCACCAGGCACCTGGCCCGTCTTCAACGATTTGTTGAAGACTGTAGCCAGGTGGGGAGCCACCTGGTCGCGCACTTCTCGCAACACTCTGGGGAGAAACTGGTCTGGCCCAGGAGCCTTAAACGCGCTCAGTTTGTCTATTCTATCCGCAACGACTGTCGCGGTACATCGAACACTATCCAGGCCCGCACCTTCGTGCCTCACGCCTGGCTCGGGGATGACGCGGGTATCCTCCCTGGTGAACACTCCCGCAAAGTACTCATTAAGCACATTGGCGATGTCCGCGTCGGGTGAGGACGTAGCCAGCTTCTAATGGGCTTTCTACTATTAACATAACTAAAGAACTCCTTAGGGTTCCCCTTACAGAGGCTTGCCACCCGTAGTTCTTCGTTACGTTTCGCTAGCCTAACCTTCGCCTTGACTTCCCTACACAGGCGGACATACGCTTCAGTGTTCTCATGGGAACGATTGGCCTTCGCCCTCCTATACGCTACTTTCCTATTTCGGATAGCCGAAGCGATGTCACGATTGAACCACTTAGGCTGCGTTGTAGCAGGGGTGGCCGGTTTTGAGGGTATGGCAGCAGACTGCAGCACCATAAACTCGTCCCGGAATGCACTCCACACTCCCTCAACATCGCCACCGACCTCTAACTCCATCTCTCCTACGCTATCCCTGAGGCTAACAAAGTTCGCCCGCCGGAGATCGAGCTTACTGCCTCTCGAGTTACTACGCTTCACCCGAGGGACGCGCACACGGAACCTAATAAGACCGTGATCAATCCCGCCCAACGATTCGTCAACGGTGAGGCCAGTGACGAGGTTGTCTTCGGTCGTGAATACTAAGTCTAGAACGCTTTCGCCTCGTGTAGGCTCGTTGACCCACTGAGTGAGGAAGTTCTCATCAGCAAAGTCAACTAGCCTCCTCCCTTCAGCATCAGCAGTCCTGTCTTCCCACTTTATGCCGCGACAGTCGAAGTCTCCTAAAACTACACACACCCTATCCCCTAGCAGGCTACTGAGTTCGGTGTACAGGGCTGTATCCTCCTCGAGGAGGAGATGCGGAGGTCTGTACACCAAGATTAACCTATAGCTCGTCCCTCCCACATTCAGATCGACGCCAAGCAGCTCCCGTTCCGACCGGAACTGGCAGTCAACCGGACTCAACGTGTCTCTGACGTATATTAGTACCGCACCCCCTCCCAACGGGTGCGGTCTTTGCGAAACATTCTATACCCGGGAATTTCGAACTCCCCAACGTAGTCCCTACGATCAGTATGAATCCAGGACTCGTTGATAGCAACGATATCCTGGTATTCTGATGCTAAGAGCGCCCGATTGGTTGGGTTAGGTCATGATATTTTCGTTAGTTAGCCTTATAAAGCTAACTAAAGAAGGCTGGGGTCCCTATTCTTCAATAGCTCCAAATGATCTACATGATTAATAAATAAATATTTACTGGTGTTTATATACTCGTATGTATACTGTAGTCTTTGAACGTGAGTGTCAGCATCTGATTGGAGTGATTTACATATTGTAGCCCGATAATACGCGTAAGAATTACCATATAATGCATTAATGACTGTAATATAGTCTTATGTATCATAAGTGTGTATTTTGTAGGTAAATTGTAACTAAATTCTAAAGATAAATTTGAAAATGTTCATAAATTGCAGCTTCGGTTCTGGGGACCGACACACTTGACAGAACGAAGGGTTCCTACGAGGCTTGAGTTTAATTATTTCCTCTCCGAAGGCTGAGTAATAATCTTTAGTTATAATAGGCTAGGCTTTATATATTTTGCATTAGTGTGTTCCAGATTGTACAAACTTGTATATTTTTTTGTGTATATATTTTGTATTTATTTAATATAACAAGCAGAGCCTTCAGCTCCCTGCCTTACGGGTGGGGCTTGTGCTTCGCAA
>JAJOZX010004384.1:0-40000 GCA_023014485.1 Bathynomus jamesi
ATATATATATATATATATATATATATATAGATATAGTATATTATATATAATATATATATATATATATATATATACTATATATATACATATATATATATATATATACTATATACTTTATGAATAATTATATATATATATATATATATATATATATATATATATATATATATATATATATATATATATATATATATATATATATATCTATATATATATATATATATAATATATATATAATATATATCGCTAAAAGTTACGTTCGTTCTTATTCCGTGCTATTTTTTGTATCACTTTCCTCCTACATGAAAAATAATTACTACTGTGTTTAGAAGACGTTTTTTTAGGGTTCAATTTTGGTTAGATTAGCTTAAGTTAGGTTAGGTTAATTTAACTTAACCTAACCTAAAATAAAATAAAACACAATAGTATGTAAAATCCTGAATTAGCATTCACTAGTAGTAATTTGATTTCTGAGTATTTTTAATTAAAATCCGAACGCGAGTGAAATTCGAAAAAATGATCATTATCTTCGATAAAAGAGCGCATTATCTAAACTTTTTAATGGAACTCCTCTCTATCTTAACGAAAGCGTAAGTGATTAAAAGTTGAAAAAAAAAAAAGGCATCATATTATAAGAGCTAATGTAACTTCAATGACCACCGATGAAAGTGTAGGGAGAATTTAACGATTTAGGATATATATATATATATATATATATAGATTATATACACACACACTCGTCTATAATGCCCTGCCAGAATAAAATGGACATCGTCTCAGATGTTGGAATAGTCCTCTGAATAAAGAAATAACATGTTGTATGGCATAAAACTGGCTATCCGATAACATCTTTTCATTTCGAGAATAAGGTTATAATCTGATACTGATTTCCTTGATCATTCTAATGCATTATTTAAAGAGCTAAAATTACCAAAGCTCAAAGATGTAATCAGACTGGCATATTTTCCTTTTATTTACGAATGTAAGAACGATATCGTTAACTTACAAAGGATAAATAAATATTTTGTAACTCATCAAGAAATCCACTCAGACCAGAAATAGATGAAAGCGTGTTATTCCTCAATTTAGATTGGTTTCATCTCAAAAACTGCCCATTTTCATTGGATTGAAACTGTGGAATGATTTAAATGCTGATATAAAAAAAATATTGCGAATGTAAATTCGTTTAAAAAACAAATTGAAATCTCGATTAATAATAATGTTACGGGATGTACATCCTACCAATAAAGCTTATTATCATTATCATCATTATCATCAATAATAATAATAATAATATTTATTCATTTCTCGTGTGTAATATAGGATTAAAGGTCCATTACTCGTGATTGGTAATCTCTCGTGTCTAATATTGATTTCTTTGTATAGTATTGGCATCATACCTTCAACGATGATTTTTTTATTGGTTTCATATCGATAATAATAATAATAATTTAAGATTAATAATACCCTAATTAATAAATAATTCCTATTTGTGATTTATGTATTATTAATTAATAACAACTATTTGGTTTAATTTTAATTAAGAGCCCAGTAAAGCCTCAAGATTGCGGGCCAAATTAAATAAAATAAATAGTCCAACTTCACAATTATTTACGTCATTGTAAATTGTAAAACCAATTTATTTATCTTATTTATAATAATAATAATAATAATAATAATAATAATAATAATAATAATAATAATAAAGGCTATTCAATATAATCAAATACACGAAAGACCTTGGAATCACTTTTAATTTTTTCTGTAGATTTGCATCATTATATGAGAGAGAAGAGAGAGAGAGAGAGAGGAGTGAGAGAGAGAGAGAGAGAGAGAGATAAGAAAATAAGTGTTTCCCTATGTACAACTTTTTTAAATTTTAAAACATTTAATTTATCTTATAAAAACTTAAGTGTTAAACTTTAAATTTTTTTAAAATATTTTATTTAAAAAAACATCAAAATACATCGAGAAGGTTAAATGTCGTTAACTTAATTGGTTGAGAAATTTCGACATAATGTAATCATGAACTTCACAAAGTGAGAAGTTTGACAGCAAATTCGGTTTCCGACCTTATTCGAGAGCATCACTTGATAAAACTCAATTTAAAACACAGTAATATTAGTTTCTCAGGAGGACATTATTATTATTATTATTATTATTGATGATAATGATAATGATGATAATGATAATAAGCTTTATTGGTAGGATGTACATCCCTAACATTATTATTGTATTTCATAGGAATATACTTACATGGACGTGTGAACAAAGTCTGTGTTTACATTCTCTAACTGTATGTATGTATGTAAGTATGTATGTATGTATTTACTTCTTACGGCACAAATAGTGTACATAAATACTAGTGATGTAGGTCACATCCGCATCCGCATCCGCGGAACATCCACACATTTTCTCGCATCCGCATCCGCACCCGCATCCGCACTTTGGACTGCGGATGTGGACCGTTGAGATAAAATGTCATTAATAAGCGGAAATTATAAATTCTACTATATTAATAGAACTAGTTCATTGTGCGCAAAAGTGATGCAAGCGACAAGACGAGAGGCTGTTCTTGTATGAAGTTACTCTCTTGCAACCTACTTAGATCCACGTTACAAAGCTAAGTTATTTTCACCTAGTACATTAGAACGAGTTAAATCATCACTTGGCAAAGCAGTTGAAGAGCTTCAATCTCTTGAATCTGTCGCTTCGCCACCCACCAAAAGAATAAAAGTTTCAGTGACAGAACCAACACCTTCAACGAGCAAATCTATCACAGAATCTGTCTCTCAGTTTCTTGAGTCAAGCAGCAATGACGAGACCTACGCGATGTCAAAAGATGTAATAAAATGATCGAGAGCTATCACCAAGAAAAACGCCTGGCTGCATGTGACAATCCTATTAGTTAGTGGAAAAATACGCAGAATATCTATCCATACTTGAGTAAACTTGCAAGGAAACATTTAGCCTGTCCTCCAACAAACGTACCAAGCGAGAGATTATTTAGCAGTGCTGGATTAATATATGATGAAAAGAGAAACAGACTGGCAGCAGAAAAGGCAGAAAAATTATGTTCCTTAAGCATAACCTTCCTATAATTAAGTTTGAACATTAAACGATGAACATCTTAGTTTACTTTTATTTAATTACTCATTTATAAATATGCCTAATAAAACTTTAAACTTAATATAAATAGTTATCAAGCTAATTAAAGATCTCTTTCTATAAGGGTGGAGGTTGGGGAAAGAGGTCGGTGGGGTGCATTTGAGTTGGGTTCACGTCCCGCATCCTGGTAACACAATTATGGTTTCTAATTGTGGCTGAAACTCAACAAAATATAACGAATTTATTTGCAGACGAATTCACTAATTGATTTCTATATTAGTTAGATGCTTGATATTATTTTATATGTTCAGAGAAAAGTACAGCAATTATTGTACAATTAATCAATTATACTACATTATAGCTACAGCTCTCTCTATATAATAACTTATTATATACGTTAAACACAACAAATCTCGAATATATCCTAAAAAATAACGAAAATGTAGACATCCGCATCCGCATCCGCGGATGTTGAAATCAAACATCCTCATCCGCATCCGCATCCGCGGATGTGAAAAAAATAACATCCGCTACATCACTAATAAATACACAAATACATACGATCAGTAACTGACCACTGTGTGTACTTCATATCAGAGAGGTAAAAAAGTACTAAGTTAGTATAAAAAAATATAGTACTTCAAGAGTACATAATAGTAGATCGATAGTAGACAGAGAGTAAATGAAACGATGTCCTCTGAAGTAGTGTCCTCTGAAACTAAGGAAAAAAAAATAAAAAAGTACACTTTTAGGTATTAAAAAAAACCTTTCACTTTGTTTTAAATGTACCTTCGGTTTGCTAAAGTACACTTAGCGGACAATTTTTAGAGTACAGGGTGATCCTGAGCCGTCCGTCGAACCCAACACAAATAAATCGATATAACAAGGTTCGAGGAGAAAGAAAATCGCATCTCGCTGCGCGTATATTTTTCCCATAATAATGTTTTGTCGTGGGCAGATGCGTCTCAGTAACCTCGTGGCTATCGTGGTTTTCCTTCGTTCTTCATTGAATAAAAGTCGGACGAAGGATAAGATGGTGAAGAAAACTTCAACACCGTCCCCAGAACGAAAGAGAGAGAGAGAGAGAGAGAGAGAGAGAGAGAGAGGACGTACAATTTTGACGACCACCAACACGAAGACGACTTGAAAAGACTTGGAGTGTAAGTATATTTTTCCCCATAAGAAATTAACTTAACGCGGTTTCTCATTACGCGGTTTCCCATAAAGCGAAATTCTCACAAAGCGTAACCTCCGCGTAAAGCGAGGGTTTACTCTGTATGTCTGTCTGTCTCTCTGTCTGTCTGTCTGTCTGTCTGTCGCTCCCTCTTTAATCAAGAAATAATAGATCCAAATTTTTTAAAGTTAATAACAGAATAGAGAGTGAAAAAATGATGCCAATCTACAGAGTGCCAGAAACTAGCATAGCGCTGAGGCTACACTAATGCGGCTCATTGAGCTAATTCTTGGATGATTATTACAAGCACCATCGGGAGTCGAACTCCCGACCTCGTGTCTTCACGTCGCCTAGGAGGAAATGATATCACCTTCTGAGTTTCGGACGCTTGACACTAAAGAGAGAACACACTTTATTATCGGTTTTCTGCAGTTAAAATTATGAGGAATAACTCTTTGGGTCTTCACATTAGGGCATATATTGATTACATTTTTACACGGTGATGTGCGTGTCTTCTTTTGTGTGTGTGTCTTCTTTTGTGTGTGTGTCTTCTTTTGTGTGTGTGGTGTTGTGTTGTGTGTGTGTGGGCACAATTTTTCTGATAAAAATGATTTCTCGAAAACCATTAAACACAAAAAAAAATTCAAATTAGAAAATAAGCCCCACATGCACTGTCCTGGGTGTATTATATATATAATATATATATATATATATATATATATATATATATATATATAATATATATATACGCAGTTTCTTTCACTGGAGATTTAAATGTATATAAAAAACATTAACCTGTATATATATATATATATATATATATATATATTATATATATATATATATATATATATATATATATATATTTCAGATTTTAATAAAAATGCTAACCTAACCTAACCAAGCGTAATGTAACCAGCATAATGTAACGTTAACCAAACCTAGTATATAACTTAAATTAAATGAAATTAACAAATTTAATATATATATATATATATATATAATGTTAGTTAATCTTGGTTTTGATTCGGCAGAAATGTTCATTTTGACGAGGGTCAACCTTGTTGCTCCACTTAGGCTTACAGCTTAACGTGGAATCCGAACCACGACCCAACACGGGTGGTCAGAAATTACGAAGTTCTCGCCCGGACTCGATCTCACGACCTCCCGATCAGCAGTCCAGCGTCTTAACCACTAAGCTTTCCAGGGTACCCGTTCATCTACTAACGAATTTTACTGTATGGAAGGATGAACAGCTGAGTTTGCTATGCGCCGCCTACCGTCACGGACAATCGAACCCGGGGCCGATGGATTTGTAGTCAGCGATATTAACCACTATATATATATATATATATATATATATATATATATAATAAATAAATAATATAACTAAGTTCCATATTTGGTCTAAAAAAAAAACCCTTTTTCCTATTAAATTTAATTTATTTTTCCATTCCAAATCCTTTCCCCACCCATCTAAATCCGCCCCTCCAAACCCCCAAATAAAAAAAAGACGTCTAACCTTCTATTGAAAGAGTTTCCAAGTTTTATGAAGTTATCGGAAATATCCACGATAAGGGAGATTTTTACAGCTCTGAAACGCTTTTCCAACAAAGAAATTACTGTGCCAACCATCGATTTCAATTTATGTTACAATCGTTGCTCAGAAATCTTAGATATATTCCTTATTTTTAGTGTACGTGGTGTACTGTTTAGGAAATAAATTCGCCAAATAATAATAATAATAAAACAATAATAAATAATAATAAACTTTGAAAATTTTCTCCATAAATTACCAATAAGTAATTTATGATGAATTTTTTTTACATTATTTTTTTTCGGCAAATTTATTTCCAGGATTGGATTATCTAATTTTGAAGAATTTAGAGTACAGTATAATTTCGGAATGAAATTCGTTTTGGGTAAAATTTTTTTAATATTAATTTTATTTCTTGTTTTTTATTTACGACTAAATATTTATTTCCTTTTTTATTGTTGTTATTTTTTTAGTTTTTTAATTTATCGTTTAATTTAAATTTACTGCTTAATTAATTAATTGTATCGCTTATTACCTTAATGAATAGTGTACTTTTTAATGGGATTTATTTCCTGCCAGTTATCATTATCATTTATAAACAGCTAGCGTAAATTTAGAGAGAGAGAGAGAGAGAGAGAGAGAGAGAGAGAGAGAAGAGAGAGAGAGAGAGAGAGAGAGAGAAGCTTTAATTAAAATTTGCTCTCATAGTGGCGGCGGCGGAAGTTCATAATTGAGTAACTCTGACATAAAAGATTTGTTAAAGAATGCTTAAGGTGCTCATTATGACGTGCCGCATTGGCTTACTGCACTCTCGTTTCCAGCAATGTTAGCTTATAATTGCATCTTGATGCTTTTATGAATATTTAAGAGGACATTCTGTATAGCGATAATTATAATTTTTCAACAAAATAATTGGTTTATTAAAGAATTAATTATATTAATATATACAGTACATTAACTCCTTATGAGTTTAATTTTAGAGGCTAAACTCAAATTACTTCTGTAATAATGGCCTTTAACAATAAATATATATATACACACACACACACACACACACACACACACACGAGGGTTGTTCAAAAAGTAAGTTTACAAGATTAATTACCGGTGCATTACGCACAGTATAATAAGGTTATAATGTTTCAGACCAATAAAGATCCTAGGATCTACTCATGGCTGGTCTACCTAACTGTGTTCGTAATTGTGAATTGTGCATGTCCTCCGTGGTGGCGGAGAGGACCTACCATTTTACGTGGGTTCCGAACCACAAAGCCTTAATTTTACTACCTTAAACTATACCCAATCTATCAACATATGCGTCTAATCGATTTTTAAACATGTTTATAGACGTGCTACTAATTACTTCTACCGGCAAACTATTCCAGCTATTTACTATTCTATGGTAAAAAAGTTTTTGGCAACTGCTGTTTCGAACCTTCTACTTGTCAACTTACACCCGTTATTTCTAGTCCTATTATATTGAGATATTTGCGTTTTTAAGATATTAGTTTTGCGATGGAGATCCCCATTACGTTTTCCCAATTGACGTGTGACAATTCATTTCGAAATTTACAAAAGTCTGCGTGCTGGAAGTTAGGAATTTTAGTCGAGTTAGCTGGTTTCGAGTGACTTACTGAGAGGACAAACTCTACCATATTGTGATCGCTACTGCTTAACGGTTCTATTACTGAAGATCCGTGATTAGCCTATCATCCGTAGTTATTACTAAATCTAAAATATTGTCCAACGTCGTAGGTTCCCTAACCTTTTAAATAAGAAAGCTATCCTCGAGAAGATTAACTAAACGATTACCTTCCGCGTCTCCCTGCATTGTATCTTAATTCACATTGGCGCAATTAAAAGTCACCCATAACTAAGGCCTGCTCACTACCTATTATTCTCTTTAGTTCACGATATAACGCTTCTCCGTAACAGCTGTTTGATTAGGGGGCCTATATATAACAGCAGCAAGAAGTTTGAAATCGTTCAATTAAGTTCTGCTATAGTCGAATCTATCGGTTCTGGAATTGTGTGCTTTACTTCTATAACGTTCGCAATATCATCTTTGATATACAACATAACATATCCTCCTCACCTACCTATTCTGTTTTTAACAAAAAGTCTATAACCTCTAATTTGATACTCTCCTACAAAGTCACGTGTTTCAGTGCTAAGCCACAATTCATTTATCGCAATTAAATCATTCTTTACAAGCAATTAAAGAAAAAAATTCGTTTATTATATTTCGTAGGCTACGAGCATTTAAAGATAGAACCTTCAAATCGTTTGTAATTGCGATACGTTCGCGAGCGCAAGGGAAATTTGAGGAAATTACACCGGGACCAAAAACTCGCAAAATGCACTCGTTCCTGTTGGCAAAGAGACTTCAGGTTTTGATTATAGGTCGCCTTGCTGTAGAAATCGCTACATTGGATAATTCGAGGAAGTATACCTGTTAAAACAATCTTATTAGTTTTTTCCTTTAGTCACTCTAGTAAGTCCCTGTACCTGGCCAGCAGCTCTTCCGATGTAGAATTTGAAACGTTATTAGTACCGACATGAATAACATACGTTGTGTTCTCAGAGGTTCCGTCTGTAAAATGGTCAACACTATTAGTTATATCCTCCACCCTTGCACCAGGGTAGCAGTAACGGTGCCTACGACGAGGGTTTCTCCCACAGAATTCCTCGAGTTGCCCTCGAACAATGGAATCACCAACGAGTCGTATTTCCGGTTCATCAGCATCTTCGAAACCTAAAACAAAAAACTTATTGTTTGTTATTACTGGTAGACAAGTCTTAGGTTTTCTCAATGGGGTTCCATTACACACTTGAACGAAAGGTTGGGAACTAGGGGAAGAGAGAGGGCTGTAGTACTATTTATATTATTAGTAGAAACTGAGGTAGGAGGGTCGTAACTAGGGTTACCATATTTGAACTTTCAAAAAAGAGGACACTCCGGAGAGGAGGGGTGTATCTGTATCAGTATCTACCAACTCACGTTGTATTAATGTGTTATATATACTGTGTACTACATGTTGTCTATATTGAGTATCTATAAATAAGAACAAGTGTATGGCCTCAAAAATCAATGTTATAAATATTCAAATTTCCCGGACATGTCTGGGAAAAACCGGACGTATGGTAACCCTAGTCATAACTGAAGTCTCAAGGGATTCTAATTTTGCCGTCAGGAGCATCACCCTTTCTTCAAGCCTCACTCTGGCCTCCCTCTCACGTTCTAACTCGTTCCTCAGCACTTCCATGCTTGAGCACCACCTGCAAACTAACTGTTCAAGATTCCCCATCAGCTGGTAAGGTGATGGCAACGATTTTCTGGGACCATCAAGGCATTTTGCATTTTGAATTCATTCAAAAAGGGGCAATAAATGCCACTCCTTATTGTGAACCTTTACAGCAACTCCGCACGGCTATCAGAAGAAAACGTTCCGGGTTGCTTACTGCGGGTGTGGTGTTCTTGCATGACAATGCACGCCCTCACACTGCAACTCAAACACCCAACCCTTTGGAATCGTTCCACTGGGAAGTCATGGATCATCTCCCCATAGTCCTGACCTTGCACCAAGCGATTTCCATATGTTTTCAGCCTTAAAGGAACACCTCGGAGGTAAACAATTTCAAAACGATCCTGATGCAGAAGCAGCCGTATGAAACTAGTCAAAAACTAAGAAACCTACATTTTACTCGACCGACATTGGAATGCTTGTCCCACGCTACGACAAAGTTTGAATCTGTTTGGTAATTATGTAAAAAAATAGTATTAAGTAGCTGTTGTTGAAATACATGTAATAATTACTTGCCTTATAATAAATGTTTCTTCAAAACATCTTGTAAATTTACTTTTTGAACAACCTCGTATATATATATATATATATATATATATAATATATATATATATATTAATATATATATATATATATATATATATATTATATATATATATATATATATATATATATATATATATATATATATATATATATATATGGGGGGTCGCGCGTCTTAAGGTACCTAAGCGCCATCACAGGCGAAAACGTGTTTTTGATGGATATCACTATTTTTCACCCTTCCTCTATCGCCTGGTTTGGGTTATAATGAACTTACGACACTAGAAGTATGGTTGAAAACCTTATGAAGCGAACTACTTTTTTCACCTCTATCGCCAGCCAAAAGTTCACCCAAAGTTCGACATAATAAAAAATCAAAAAATTAAAAAAAATATATATGAAATATAAAATATGAAAATCTATTCCAAAAACTCATCAACATCTTCATTAGCATACTTAGAACTCTAATTTAGCCAAAAATGAACGTTCTAGCTCAGTTAATAACAGAGATACTTTTTCCAGAATATTGCTGAACTTTGGAGGCGATTTCTGGCGAATTTTAATTTTGGCGCTTAGGTACCTTAAGACGCGGGACCCCTCATATATATATATATATATATAATATATATATATATATATAATATATATAGATAGAGAGAGAGAGAGAGAGAGAGAGAGAGAGAGAGAGAGAGAGAGAGAGAGAGAGAGAACTAACTTTATATCCAGATCACCACTGTAGTATATGAGGAAACTGTATACATATGAAGCCTTCCATAAATCAAGCTTAACACGTTGACGCGCAGTGGGTCACTTTAATTTTTTCTTTTCTGGTTAGCGCCAGAAGATTTTATTTAGCTTTAAAATAAACCCGATTGCATCCAAGGGTTAACTTCTGAAACGAACCTTAACTAATCACCTTTAAAAAGGGTGACTAACAAGGGTTTGTTGTGAAGTTTGTTAATTAAAAATGGGAATAAAAAGTAAATAAATGTGAATAAAGAATGTGAAGTTGACACATTTAGAGCAAATGAAATGAGAACATCTCTTATTTCTTTATATTCTCGTTTTCATCCACGATCTCATTATGGAAATGAGAATTCCTGGTTTGAGAATATTCCTTGTTTAGGTCTACAATATTTTCAGCTTTTCGTTAAGGGCTGCTACATCGTGTTCACGTGGTCACACACACACACACACACACACACACACACACACACACACACCTCTTCCCAGTTAGATCAGCGAAGTTAAGCGACGTTGAGTTTATCTTATTTATCATTTTTATAGAAACCCTATCATTTTTATAAAAACCCTATCACTTTTATAAAAACCCTATCATTTTTTTGCTATAAATATTTGTTGATAATAATGCTTTAGCAGCAATACCTTAAGAAGATATACCGCATTTACTACGCTGCAGCTGCATGCGGCAACGTACGATTTATGCAAATGAGGTCACGTTCCAGAGTAGAAATTACCTTGGCAGGCGACAAGGATTCCGTCTAAATTCGCTTAATAGCCTTTTCTCTTGATTTAATTGAAATAATTAAGTTTATTTTTAGAGAAATTCAAGTCGACACAACAAACTTTCTCAGATGAACTTATCGCATGAAACCTCTTTTGAAATGTTACAGTTGTTTAACTGTAATTAGAAAACAAACATCAAAACTATATTATTACAGATTTGTTAAATTAACTTGAGAACGTCAGAAAAATTATTTTTTAATACTGTTTGGAAGTTTTAGGCTGGAAATATAATAAATAGTAAATAGGATTTATATTTTAGTTCTTTGAATGTACAGGGTGTCCTAAACGTCTGGACTCATAGGGAAACTATATTTTTAAAGTGAAACAAACACATTTCTAATGTCAGTTTTACATATTTCAGGGAAAATATCCTGATGGTTCAGTTTACCAATGAAGAGAAGGTGGAACTGGTATTACTACATGTTTCCGGAAAAAGCCACAGGGAGGCATGTCAGTTATTTCACGTACATGCCTCCCTGTGGCTTTTTCAGGAAATATGTAGCAATATCAGTTCCACCTTTTCTTGATTGGTATATTGATCTATCAGGGTATTTTCTTTCCTGAAATATGTAAACCTCACATTAGAAATCCGTATGTTTCACTATAAAAATATAACCTCTTTTTTCCCTGAGTCCAGACCTTTGGGACACTTTGTACATTGGAAGTTACAGTTATTACAGACAGACCACCGTTTCTAAAATGCTACTTTTCTCTTTGAATCGAATATAGAACGATTTTAAAACAATTCTGTTTTTAATGTTAATATATTTGGTTCAAAATTGGTTCAGGGAAGAAAATGTTCCATCGAGTTTTATTATGAACCATCGTTTTACAAAGAAATTGCTTCATAATCAATTCATGCAACAAGTAGAGCATTTAAGTTTTTAGAAACAGTGGTGTGTATGGAACAACTTTCCTTTCTGGACCGATTTTGGAGCAATTATCGACATTAAAAAAATTGATTCAAATCGCTCCAGAAAGGGGAGATGAACCATAATAATTTTTTTACCAAGAAATCGTTCCATATTCGTTTCAAATGGAACAACTAAATTTTTGAGAAGGTGGTATGTATGAATAACTTCCTTCACTTACAGCTCATGAATGCGTTGTGGATGTGCTTTTTGACGTTTGTAGTTAAAAACTAAGTTATTTATATTATTATTATAGTAGTAGTAATAGTAGCAACAACAGCTGTAGCAACACAAGTAATATTTTAAACGAATGAAAGAATCCCGCTATTTGACGTAGCCTCTCTATTTCCCTAAGCTCTCTCTGACGCAAAATGAAGCATTGAGAGGCAAAATTGAGAGAACGCCTCGACATTTATTATCGTAGCAACATTTTTTGTATCCTAGAAAGCAGTTAAGTTTTTCCCAAAAGCCAAAATTTCATCGGAGTTTGTAAGAACGTGTCCTGAAATTTAATTTCGAATCTACAACCCAAAATAATGCTGCATATACAAGTAATAGGAAGATTTTACGCCTTTTTTTGTGCTGTAATATCTTGATTTTTATGTAGTTCATATATTACTTTTAATATTTACTATATATTACTTTTAATATTTACTATATATATATATATATATATATATATATATGACGGTCTATGAAGAACGCCTCTTAGCCTAATAAGAGGAAACGTTGACAGGGGTTGAGTTGACAGGGGGTTGAGTTAACCAGGGGTTGACAGGGGGTTGAGTTAACCAGGGGTTGAGTTGACAGGGGGTCGAGTTAACCAGGGGTTGAGTTGATCGACCACCGTATGGGGGCTGTCCATGCAGATGTCTTAACCACTAAACTAACCAGGGTGCCTACTTATGTACCAACCATTGTTTTATGAACATAAATACATATAGAGAAACAGACAGACTTTACGGAATATGGTTAAAAAAGGGTTACCTACTAATTATATAATTTTACAGAAATTTTAATAATTTAAAAAAAAATCTAGGACGCCATCTTTAAAAATGAATATAAATTGTGTCGTTCCCATTAAAACAAGAACATCGTCTAGAGAACAAAAAGTTGTGAAGAAGGGAGTTGCTCCTTAATCCTATCTTCATAAAAACTGGAAGCAAACTTAGAGAAATTATAATTTTTTTTCACGTCTGTGTGTGTGTGTGTGTGGTGTGTGTGTGTGTGGTGTGTGTGTGTCACGAAAGCATCGTAGACTTTTAAAATACAAAATGTAAATTTTTTGGGGCTAAAAATTAATTTTCAGCTGCGAAACAGAGTAATTACTTTGTACTGTATTTTGAGTTTTAAGTGGACATTTTTTTTTTAAATTCCTACCTGATTGACAGTATCAATTTTAATTTTTTTGTTTCACTTAAAAAGTCTAGAACAGTGAAATTCAATTAAGTTCAAAAAACTTACTTTTTTTCTACGTGAAGGTCAAAATATGATAATAAAAACCCACTCTAATAGACAGAGTTTATTTCCACAACAGTTTCGATGCCCACTGGCATCCTACCCGAAGAGGATACCAGTCGGCATCGAAACTGTTGTGGAAATAAACTCTGTCTATTAGAGTGGGTTTTTATTATCGAATTAAATTAGGTTTTAATCTTGGTATTTTTAATAATTTACCTATAGGTCCTATAACTCTGATAATGTCCAAATGATAAGTCATTCAGGAATCCAGGAAAGGAACCCTTTCCATTTATATTCTTTAGATTTTGTATTACTTCTTAATTAACTCAACGTTCGTGGTTCAGTGGTTAACAGCATTTTCCTATAAGCGAAGTGAAAACACGGTGGTTACGGGTTCGACTCCCGATGGTGCTGGTTTATCATAATTCGGGAGTCAGCGCAATGGGTCGCATTAGTTGGCCTGAGCGTTTATGCCAGTTTCTGGCTCTCCTGGTTTATTATTAATTATTATTATTATTAATTATTATTATTTAGTTAAATAATTAAATCATTAAAACGATGCTCAGCCATTTCCATATGATACCCAATCCTGTTAGGTTCGAACAAAATACCCAAACTTTAGTATGACAGGATTAAAACTAGGACAATATTAATTAAAATATTAGTTAAAATTGCTATCTTACTTTGGTTTTTTGAAGTATAAAAACAGTAGATTTTAGTTTCTCTCTCTCTCTCTCTCTCTCTCTCTCTCTCTTATGAAGCATGAACACGCACGATTTTTCGTGATAAAATGAATGAAACGCTGGTCATTACCTCGAGTGCGGGAGGGTTAACACGTAAAGTAGAGGTGGTGGGTTCGAACCCTGCTGGAGTCGATTTTCATTTATATATATATATATATATATATATATATATATAATTTATTTATTTACAAATATATATACAGGGTGATTCAAAAGTCAGGTTACATAGGGCTTTTCTGTTTCTTTGCAGGTAAGTGAGTTATGAGATGTTATCGAAGGAGGAGCGCATTGATGTGATATTCCTAGCTGGCTGCACAAGTGCATTGCCGTTAACGGTGGCCATATCGAACATGTGATGTGACTATTCCTCTGTATCATTACATAATACACTATATCCCTATGTAACCTGACTTTTGAATCACCCTGTAGTTTTCATAGCCGAGTATAATTTATTATTAAATACAAATGTTATATACAGTTGTAAACTGCCTTTAGCAAGCGTGGAAACTTTACAGGCCGAAATCTACAAATTAGATACAATAATAATAAT
The DNA here is from genome assembly GCA_023014485.1 of Bathynomus jamesi. Taxonomy (NCBI): domain Eukaryota; kingdom Metazoa; phylum Arthropoda; class Malacostraca; order Isopoda; family Cirolanidae; genus Bathynomus; species Bathynomus jamesi. The sequence goes on from JAJOZX010004384.1 coordinate 14,860, forward strand.
AATAATAATATAATAATAATAATCTATATTATAATAAGAGAGCTGTCCGTCTGTCCGTCTGTCTGTCCGTCTGTCCGTCACACTTTCAGAAATTGAGAAAAAATTGTGAGAAAAAAATTCAGAAATTGTAAAAAAAATTCAGACATTGTATTACGGGCGGAAATGTGAAGCTCAAGATTTTCATGACTGTGTTCTTTTCTGTAGTTTAGCAATGGGGGAAGGGTGGGGGGGGTGGGGTAATGGGGGATGGGTGGGGTAATGGGAGGGGTGGGGGTAATGGGGAGGGGTTAGCCCCCAAGTTGTATGAATGGGGGTGAGGAGGTTTTGGGAGATACCAGATTCAGAAATGTTTACACAATGTGAAGCTCAAAATTTTCACGGCTGGGTTCTTTTTTTGTAGTTTAGCCTGTCTAACCGTCAGCGAAGCGGCGGGAACTGTACTAGTAAGTATATAATAGATATGTTTGCAAAATTTTTATAAATTTTTATAATAGATTTAAAAGACTACACACACTCTAACCCTTAATTTTACTCTTACGTCATCTGGACACACACTAACCCTTAAATTTGCTCTTACGTCATCTGGCGGTAATCTAAAACTTTTATCCCAATGAAGGAACTAAGTTATAACTTTATTTTGGGGGTTCAATTTAGTTAAAAAGAAATACTTTTAACTTTCAATTCAATTACAAACATTTTAAGTCTTTGAATTTCAAACATATTTACTTTCGGAAAGTTTAAGTTTTCTTTTTTTTCTTTTTTGTATGTCAAACAGAACGACATGGTTTTTTTTTTTAAATTTGCACCACTCATATGTAATTATTTGTTCAAATCCTCTCTTGTTAACAAACTTCAGCATTCCGTAAACTTTTGAGAGTCAAATTTTATGATAACTCCACCTGGAAATTTACGTATGAACGGGTTCACTTTGAGGAACGAGAGGAAGTTAAGGAACTAGGCGCTATTTGCTATTTTAAATAGTGGCAAATAGTCTTACGAAAAATGATGTAACGCTGTTATAATGTTGTATATATATATATATATATATAATCATGCGGGTTGCTTCTACAGAGCTTCAATTTAATATTTAGGAGAAATCCAATGACAAGGAGAAATGTAAATGCCATGAAAAGTCTTCTTTAATGCGCAACGTTTCGAGCAATACGCTCATCTTCAGGCTGTTTAATAACAATGTGAAATTAAAATAAATATTGAATGAAAAACAAAACAGAAAATTTCTATAACCTATCATAAAGACAAATTTTAAAAGACTGAGAAAAGAGGGTTAAATTCTAAGTTATACAGATTTACATATAAAAATTAAGAAGCTATTTTTAAATACATATAGTAAATGTGAAATTAATACACTGGAAAAATTACAATAGTACACTGGAATAATGAAACTAACTAACCTTACACTGCAGTTTCCGAGGCTAACTGATTTGAGCAGAGGCAAGACGGGAAAAACAAGAGATGGCGAGGGCGATTGGGGAAGGGGATTATAAGGAATTGGGGAAGGAGGAGGGATCATAGCAAATTGAGGGGACGGCAGATGAGTCAACATTTAGACTAGGGGACAATGTTTTAATGAAAAGCGATTCCAAAATTCTTAGTGAGTTGGGACAAGTATTACAACCAAGAATTTTAAAATTGTCTAAAGTGACATCAGTTTTACATTTTATGCTGTGTTCGCGAATACTCGAAACTTCTTTAGTTTTTAAATTTTACCTGTTCGGCCACTTATTCCCATATGCGAATAAAATCTAGCCCTGAGAGAGCGAACAGTGCTGCCAATGTAATTCCCAAGGAGACACCTAGGGCAGGTAAATAAATATACAACACCGCTACGCAACGAGTCAGGGTTCGATCCTTCGCTGAGAAAAAGCTACCTAAAGACGTTTTATTAATAAATATGATGCGGAAATCAGTATGATAAAAAATTTCCTTAACAATTTTGTAAATTTAAGCTTAAATTCCTTATTCAAAGGACCCATTTCAGGTACCAAGAAATATTTTATATCCTTCGGCACTGTAATACATGGAAGTTGAGGGCTATAAACATTATTTAAGAAGGATCTAATTAGTTTGTCTACATATTGAACAGGAAAACTATTATTAGTAAAGTATGATCGTAGATTATTAAATTCATCATTAAGTAAGGTAAAACTAGAGGTCAAATTATATCCTCTGAACAGGAGAGTTTTAATACAAGACATCTTTCATTCAATATTTATTTTAATTTCACATTGTTATTAAACAGCCTGAAGATGAGCGTATTGCTCGAACGTTGCGCATTAAAGAAGACTTTTCATGGCATTTACATTTCTCCTTGTCATTGGATTTCTCCTAAATATTATATATATATATATATATATATATATATATGATGAATAAAACCACGAAGGAAAGGAAACACAAACGGTGCTCAAGCGCTTTCGTCTAATGACATCCTCAGGATGTCATCCTGAGGATGTCATTAGACGAAAGCGCTTGAGCACCGTTTTGTGTTTCCTTTCCTTCGTGGTTTTATTCATCATAAATATTTTTCACGTGTTACTTTCGTGAAATAATTTTCATATATATATATATATATATATATATATATATATAATATGATACTGAAAACGTTTATTATCAAGAGACAAATCCCATAAATATATATATTACAGTCAATGTATAAAATTAGGCAATTTATAAATTGACTGAAATTTTAGGCAATTTGTTAAATGCTCGATTTACTCAATACCTAATTAACCCTAACCTAGCCATGAATTTCTAGGCAACATATTGGAAAATACCAGTAGGCATGCATATGCAGCATTACCAGAAAGGTTAGGTTAGGTTTTATGTGTATCACCAATTTGACACATTGCCTGAATTTCAGTCAATTTATAAATTGCCTAATTTACAGCAACAAACCGGCTGGTCTCTACAAAACTGTATTTAAGGAGGAAGTTTTAAACATGGAAGAAAATTAAAAGATAAGTGAAAATTTTGAAGCAAAGGAGAAAGAATCCGAGTGAAAATTTTACAGATGCGCTAACAAATGTTTCTAACTGAAGGTTTAAGCCAAAATAAGCATTTAGACTCTTTTCTTAAAGGACTCGACCGAATTACTTTGAACTACGTTGGCTGGAAATCCATTCCACAAATTAACTATACGATTGAAGGAATGCTTGGCTTCATTAGACTTAAACTGTTTACCGACTAATTTCAATCCATTAGCCCGAGTTCTAGCTGCATTTCTGAAGGTGAAATATGTTTTCGGCGTCGACATAAACTACCCTAAACACCTGGATTAAATCCCCTCGAATTCGCCTTTTTACGAGTGAGAATAAATTGAACGTTTCTAAATGAGCAACGTACGACTTTTTTCTAAGTCCGGGAATAATTTTTGTATCCGGTCGTTGCACTCTCTCCATTCTGTCTATGTCCTGCCGTAAATATGGGGACCAGAATTGAACGTAGTATTCCAGGTGGGGCCGTACTAAGGATTTATATAATGTAGCATTGTTTTTTTTTCGGTCATAAATTCAAATGATCTACTAATAATCCACTTTGTCGGAAGCTAACTAGTTCCTTGTATAATGGTGTAAGTTCACTTTACATTTTGTTAACAGTAAATTTCATTAACATTCTAATAACTTAACCTAACCTAACCTAACATATCTTAACCTAACATATTTTAACCTAACATATCTTAACCTAACCTAACTTAACCTAACCTAATTTAATCTTTTAAAAGTGTGTGACTAAAATATTCCGCGACATCCTGCATGCCGTTCCTTCCCGCATGGATCGAATGAGTGTCACTAGTTCATCAAAGGATTAACTAAGATCCTTAACTACTATAATTAAATAATTTTACGTAAGGAAGTATTAGTAAATTTTTAATCCCTTTTTATGTCCCTTTTTTTATCCCTTCTGTATCCCCGTTCAGTTTAATTATCTTGCTCATTGGGTGATCAGTGCAACGTAATTGCAAGAGGCTTAGTGGTGTCTGAGTCAAAGCGATCACTTAATTCTTACGAGTCTGGATTTATATTAATTAAGGGTCTAACTGCATGAAACTGTAATAATAAAAGGGATCATATAACACGGCTTTCATTAGACATTTAGATTTAATTAATATCACTACGCATTACAAGCTCTTACGGGATGCATCATTTCACTTCACTCGGGATGACACGAGATCCACTTTCTATTTTGACGGCTGACTTACAACAAAAACAGCTTCATTTAGAGGTAGTAAACCAGCAAACACACACACACACACACACACACACACACACCACACACACACACACACACACACACTGTTGGAGGGGGAAGCAAGATGAAAGGTTTTATATTTTACACAAAACAAAATTCCGCCCATATACCCATTTCAGGTATAAGTAGCTCGCAAGTTCATTGCCAGGTTGATAGAATATCAACGTATCAACTAGGTTCTCGTACGTAGTTCAGTAAAAACAGCCATACTCCGTGTTATCATAATTCAAAGATTACCCAAATCCGGACCGATTTTTATGCAATTTTCGCCAGTTTATATTTCAGACATGTCCAGTTATCATCTGCAGCTGGGCTGCTGATCAGGAGGTCGTGAGATCGAGCCGGACGAAGACTTTGTAATTTCTGACCACCTGTGGTGGGTGGTGGTGCGGATTCCACGTTAAGCTGTAGGTTTAAGATGGAGCAAGAAGTTTGACTTTCGTCAGAATGAACAATTCAGGCGGAAGCAAAACCAAGGTTAACCAAGATATATATATATATATATATATATATATATATATATATATATATATATATATATTATATATATATATATATATGATGCAAACTCAAGGAAAAAAAATTATTCCAAGGCCTTTCGTGTATTCAGAAGTACATCTCGTCACCCTGACACGGTGTACTTCTGAATACACGAAAGGCTCGGAATCATTTTTCTTTTTCCTTGTGGGTTTGCATCATTCATTCATTTCACGTGTTTAATTGTGAAATTCATCCCATATATATATATGATGCAAACCCACAAGGGTTTCACGTGTTCAGTTGTGAAATTCATCCCATATATATATTGCAAACTAATACTGTATATAAATATCACATGGTTATTAATCATGAATAATTGGCCAACGCTCTCTCTCTCTCTACTTATCTCCCTCCCCGTGTTCCGTCTTACTCAAGCAGCAAGGAGAATTTACATAGCAACATCGGATAGTCTAATGACGATTTTCAAGAAGTATCCCACAGGGACCGACCGCGAGAGTAATCTTCAACTTGCAACCAATGACTGAATTATTTATGCAATATAATCTGCAGCTCGAAGTGCATTGCAAATCCTGTCTACTGAGTCTGCTTTCAAATTGAAGGTAGAAATGAGCATAATGGAAAAATAAATGTACGTTTCATTATGAAGTATTGGATAGAATACTACTCTTAGTACACAAAGTAGATCGAAAATTGATCAAGCGGTATATATATATATATATATATATATATATATATATATAGATATATATATATATACACACACATACATACATACATACATACACACACACACACACACACATATATATATATATATATATATATATATATATATATATATATATATATATATATATATATATATATAGGGTGAGTTTAAAGTCCTGCCTCATAGAATAATATCATATAGTTAAGTAAATTTATGAATTTGATATTGATATGTGCATTTTTTTATTTATAATGTTATAATATTATAATGTTTCAAACCAACAAAGACCCCAGGATCCACTCATGGCTGGTTTACCTAACTGTGTTCGTAATTGTGTACTGTGCATGTCCTCCGTGGTGACGGAGAGGACCTACAATTTTACGTGGGTTCCGAACCACAAAGCCTTAATTTTACTACCTTAAACTATACCCAATCTATCAACATATGCGTCTAATCGATTTTTAAACATGTTTATGGACGTGCTACTAATTACTTCTACTGGCAAACTATTCCAGCTATTTACTATTCTATGCGTAAAAAAATTTTTGGCAACTGCTGTTTCGAACCTTCTACTTGTCAACTTACACCCGTTATTTCTAGTCCTATTATATTGAGATATTTCGAAAAAGCTATCTCCATCTACGTTATCGAACCCATTCATAATTTTAAAAACCTGGATTAGATCACCCCTTACGTAGGGCGGGTCATACTATGCATTGTTTTTAAATCAATGGAGAGGGGTGTTCAAATGACATATTTTGGTGTATAGAACACAATTCTGAAGAAAATATTTAATTCTGATAACCCTAACCTACATCATTTTGCAGTTGATTATTATTAAATTGTTGATTATTTTACTATTGTAGTTACCCCAGAATATGTCTTCTCACGTTTTCTATCATGGCTGCTCACGTTATCTCTCATAGAGCATTGTTCTAACTAATTCATATAAACACATATAATGTAATTCATATAATAATAATAATATTTAAATACTCAAATAAAAAGGTGTGCCATTCCACTTAATTGTAATTATCATACAGTTTGGTATATGAAATATTTTGACGGTTTTCTGGCGCGCATAAGGCCATTTTCTGAGCCACCTTTCTCAGAGGCTAGAATGTAACGTTTCAGAACATTCTAAAACGTTTTGTGAAATATTTGAAGTGACTCATGATTTATGAAGCTATTTTACCACCTCGGCTTGCAGTGAGGGGATAGATTTAGTGATTATCTACTGATATTTTTTTTGTTACTGTTCACATGTGAGTATTATTATGTTATACAGGGTGTCCCAGAATTAACTATCTATTTCAATGAAATCGGACAAATTTAATAAAAACTGACATAATTTTGTGTTTATTACTAAATTATGATAAAAAACAAATAGATTTATAAATCATAAGTCAAAACTTTATTGAGAAGTTTCAACATGTGCACCGTCTGTATCTCTGCAAATTTCAAATCTATCCTCAGCGCTGCGAAACACATTTTGAAGCATTTCAGGTGTTATCTCCCGCACTGCCAACTGGATGCGTTCTTTAAGTTCAGCTAAACTATTGATCTTTTGGCGATAAACCTTTGTTTTTATGAAACCCCATGCAAAGAAATCCAGGGGTGTCAAATCCGGAGAACGCGGAGGCCAAGGTCGAGGTCCTCCACGTCCAATCCACCGATTCGGAAGGCGTCTGTTGAGGTATTCTCGAACAATTAGAGCATAATGACATGGTGCTCCATCTTGTTGAAACACAACATTATCAAGAATGCCATCATCAAGAAGCTGTGGTTCGAAAAACTGCTGAAGCATATCAAGGTAGACGGTACCTGTACAGTTGCTTCCGCAAAGAAGAATGGGCCATAAATTTTGGATTTGGTCATTCCAAGCCACACGTTAACTTTTGGAGAGTCTCTTTGCCATTCTATGACTTCAGACGGTCTTTCATTGGACCAGATACGACAGTTGTGTCGATTGACTTTACCACGTGTGGAAAGTCGCCTCATCACTGAATAAGATGTTATCCAATAAACTTTCATTTTCGATTTGATCCACAATTTCTGCACACCTTGCTGCTCGATTTGGATAATCCTCTTCATTTAGGGCATGCAGTACTTGAATGTGATAAGCCTTTTCATCAGTGTCGAACGCAAGATTCTATGAACTGTTGTCTTGGATATGTGAGTCTTCGACCGGCCTCCCTAACCGAAGTTGTTTGGTTCATCCTCAAACAATTGTCGTACTGTTCGGTACTGTTACGTGCTGTCCTTGGGCGTCCTCTTCCCACCTCGTTGTGTACGGATCCAGTTCTTTTAAATTTGTTCACAAGTTCACGAATCGCTTTGTCTGTAGGACCGGTTCTGTGGAATCTTCTTGTAAATTTTTCTCTGATTTCATTACATTACATATTAAACATGATAAACGTAAATAAAAGTGTGTTTTTAAAAAATTTGTCCGATTTCATTGAAATAGATAGTTAATTCTGGGACACCCTGTATTTTAGAAAAAGCTATTTCTACGCATATGATAGTGATACATTGAGCAAAATTTAATTAACAACTTTGATTTGAGCTAAAATTAGGTGGTTCATTTTTAGTACAACTGAGCAGTATGAGGCCTATTTCAATGTTCTAAAGAATATTTTTAGGATGTGTTTCTTTAGTTTTTTAGAGTACATGAACAATTATTTGCATTACAGACAACAGATAAATTAGCATTTTATAACATTTTGAAACCAAAAAAGCATAATGTGTTTAGCATTTGCAGATAAATTTGTTCTTGCCCATTTCAGCTCTTTTTTTAACCAAGAATTTTGCGCTGAAAAGAGTTAATACCTGTCTGTAGTGGATACTTAACTGTGGAGCTGCACCTGGGGAGAAAGCTGGTCTGGTTGGTGTGCAACCTGCACACTGTTGAACTTCCCCTGCGCCATCTCATGTTGACCTTGATGGCCCTACTGTGTCAGACAAAAATTATCCGGGCCAATAGGAAAGCGCCTTGATTCTGCTACAGACTTTGATATCAATCCAAACTTCACCCGAATCTCTGTTGGCCCTCCACTGATCAAGCTTCCTGACAAGGTCATTCAAGATCTCTCAACTGATCAATACTATGGATATAAAATTGTCTGTGCAGTCAGGGATGGAGTACTTCCTGCAGGGCTAGCTCTGTTAGAGATAGGACCAGTAAACCACAGCCGCTGGCTCACCACAGCGAACAAACTTCTCAGGCTCTGGGTGTCAAAGCACGGACTTAAAGGAAAGAACCTGAAGATTCTGCAATTCTTTGTGGAATTCATCATTGGAGTGTATTACCCATGTTGGTTCAACGTGAAGGTCAAGCACTCCTGGATCGAAGGGCCTAGGCACATCCTCTTTCAGCTGGACTGCCTCAAGTCCCAGAGAAAGGAGGTGCTGGATATTGTGATGCCAACTGTGAGAAGATCTGCTTGGTATGCCCACAGTGAAGTCATCCTCCAAACACTACTCTGCTCTGAGGATCAGAAGGAGAGGATTGAAGGGGTGGAGAGAATCCTGGCCATCAGGGGAGAGGGGGACCCGGGCACTCAGCTGGGGGACTCCTCTGTTAGGAGCAGAAGGACACCTGACATCAATTGTGATGCTTCCAGCATCGGTGACTTGATCAGCTGGTCAGAAGGTGTGTCAGAGCCACCTCTCACCTGCTCTCTAAGCACCTCAGAGGTGAAAAACTTCATCAACACCCCCATGGAGGTGCGCAACTGGCCTTGCCACACACAAAGCATTGAGAGGGTTGTTAAAATGGTGACTGAGGCTTCTGCTAAGTACTTCTCACGGGAAAAGAGGGATGGAGGGATCAGGGCTCAGGAGACCAGCAGGAAGCTGATGTCCAAGTCTGAGTCAAAGCAGGATTTGTGCAACCTGGCAAAGTTCAAGATGTCAGGAGAATGATCTTTGTAATTATATCCAGTGATATACATGTAGTTCACCTATTAATAAATATATGTAAAGTTGATTTGGCCTTGTCATTATAAATGATTTACCTTATATCTTTTAATATATTATAAAGGGGTTCAAAAGGGTAAAATTGGCAATTTAGAAATACAAAATGATGTAGGTTAGAGTTATCCTATCCAAAAAAGAAGCTCATATTTGAATTCCCCATGTAAAAACACATAATTTAGACACCCCTGATGGTAGGATTTCCTTCAGATTCATGTTGTCACCTGAGTACGACCCGCCCTAACCCCTTAACCTCCTAGTCTCGAGTGTAGTCAATTTTAACTCCTTAAGCCTATCCTCGTACGACTTCGACCTAAACGACGGAATCATCTTAGTTGCTCGTCTTTGAACTCTTTCGATTTTGTCTATATCTTTCGCATATGCGGATTCCAAAATTGGATCGCGTACTCCAAATGGGGTCTAACTAATGATTTATAAAGAGGAACAATAATATCGCGCGATTTGTACTAAAAATTCCGAGCTATAAAACCTAGCACTTTGTTCGCTTTATTGACAGCTGCTGTACTTTGTTTCGCCACTTTTAAATCACCAGTGACTATAATTCCTAAATCTTTTTCCTGCTCTACGCTTGCTAACTCCTTCCCTGACATACTATACGCAAAATTACCGTTACGCGAACCTATATGTAAAATTTTGTACTTATCGACGTTAAATCTCATTTGCCATGTGACTGACCAATCAACGATTTTATTCAGATCTTCCTGGATTTTACCTCTATCTTCGTCATTAATCGCCTTACCACCCAACTTCGTGTCATCCGCAAACTGAAACTGTATGACTAGGCCGACATCTAAATCGTTAATATATATAAGAAAAAGCAAGGGGCCCAATACAGAACTCTGAGGAACGCCGCTCGTTACATTAGCCCAAGACGACTCGGCTCCATCAACGACCACCCTCTCCCTACCTCGTAACCACTCTTCTATCCAGTTTATTACTACACCCATGATTCCATGAGCCTTATTTTTTTCAATGAGTCTTTTGTGCGGTACGGTGTCAAACGCTTTTTGAAAATCTAAATACACTACATCAACCGCCCGATGACTATCGTAAACATTAACCACGCTTTGAAAAAATTCTAAAAGATTAGTTAAGCAAGATTTGTTTCGCCTAAAACAGTGCTGCGTATTTCTGACCAAGTTATGCAATTTTAAGTGTTCGACTATACGATCCCTAATTATTGATTCCAGTAGCTTACCTACAACAGACGTTAAACTGATTGGCCTATAATTTCACGCCGCACCTTTATCGCCTTTTTTAAAGATAGGTGTTACATTTGCTAACTTGAAATTATCTGGTACGCACCCCTCAGAAATAGACGCATTAAAAATCTTTGTTAGCGGCAAAACAATGTTTCTTTTAATTCTTTTATTTGTATGGGATATATGGAATCCGGCCCCGGTGATTTACGCATTTTCATTTTATCAATATAGCGCATTACCTCCCTTTCACTAACCACAATATTATCCAAAGTATTACCATTATCGAAAGGTATTATGTCTATGACCGTAGGGATATTCGTTACATCCTCTATAGTAAAAATTGACGTAAAAAATTCGTTTAGCAAGGTAGCCATTTGCTTGTTTTCAGGAACTAGCTCTCCGTTAAAATTTTTCAACTGCCTCAAGACACTTTTTACTGGATTTCTATTGTTGACGTATTGAAAGAAGCGCTTGGGGTTTTCTTTGCCCTCATGAGCTATGAAGATTTCAAATTCGTGCTTGGACTTTTTTATTACACTTTTCGCTTCACGCCTTAGAGATATGTAGTTGTTTCGTAACCACAAATTGTCTTTATCGCACTTATGTAGCCTATAAGCCCTATCTCTACTCTTTATAATATCTTCTGCTCTAGAAGTAAACCACAAGGGCTTGTTGTTTACTTTCGCACGATTAATCTTGTACGGTACACATTCCTCATTCATAGTCCTAAATATTGTTTCAAACGATTCCCACATTAGTTTTGTGTTGGAGATCCCCATTACGTTTTCCCAATTGACGTGTGACAATTTATTTCGAAATTTACAAAAAGTCTGCGTGCTGGAAGTTAGGAATTTTAGTCGAGTTAGCTGGTTTCGAGTGACTTACTGAGAGGACAAACTCTACCATATTGTGATCGCTATTGCTTAGAGGTTCTATTACTTTAAGATCCGTGATTAGCCTATCATCCGTAGTTATTACTAAATCTAAAATACTGTCCAACGTCGTAGGTTCCCCAACTTTTTGAATAAGAAAGCTATCCTCGAGAGAATTAACTAAACGATTACCTTCCGCGTCTCCCTGCATTGTATCGTAATTCACGTTGGTGCAATTAAAGTCACCCATAACTAAGGCCTACTCACTACCTATTATTCTCTTTAGTTCACGATATAACGCTTCGTCCGTATCAGCTGTTTGATTAGGGGGGCCTATATAAACCGCAACAAGCAGTTTGAAATCGTTCAATTTAAGTTCTGCTATAGTCGAATCTATCGGTTCTGGAATTGTGTGCTTTACTTCTATAACCTTCGCAATATTATCTTTGATATACAACATAACACAGCCTCCTCGCCTACCTATTCTGTTTTTAAAAAAGGTCTATAACCTCTAATTTGATACTCCCCTACAAAGTCACGTATTTCAGTGCTAAACCATGATTCATTTATCGCAATTAAATCATACTCTTTAGAAACAATTAAAGAAAACAATTCGTTTATTTTATTTCGTAGGCTACGAGCATTTAAGGCTAGAACCTTCAAATTGTTTGTAATTGCGATACGTTCGCGAGCGCAAGGGAAATTGAGGAAATTACGCCGGGACCGTTCGAGTTACGGCAGCCTGAAAAGAAGAGACAGTATTATGAAATAGTCTGCCTAAACGCGCAGCTCCAACGTCATTAAGATGAAGTCCATCTCCGAGGAAGAAGTCCCTCCTGTTGTAGAAACTGTTCCAAAAATTCTCAAAATGCCCTCCTTCCTGTTGGCAAAGAGACTTTAGGTTATTAATGATATAGGTCGCCTTGCTGTAGAAATCGCTACGTTGGATAATTCGAGAAGTATACCTGTTAAAACAATCTTAGGTTTTTCCTTTAGTCGCTCTAGTAAGTCCCTGTACCTAGCCAGCAGCTATTCCGATGTAGAACTTAAAACGTTATTAGTACCGACATGAATAACATACGTTGTGTCCTCAGAGGTTCCGTCTATAAAATGGTCAACACTATTAGTTATATGTTCTACCCTTGCACCAGGGTAGCAAGTAACGGCGCCTACGACGAGGGTTTCTCCCACAGAATTTCTCGAGCTGCCCTCGAACAATGGAATCACCAACGAGTCCTATTTCCGGTTCATCAACATCTTCGAAACCTAAAACAAAAACTTATTGTCTGTTATTATTGGTAGACAAGTCTTAGGTTTTGTCAATGGGGTTCCATTACGCACTTGAACGAAAGGTTGGGAACTAGGGAAAGAGAGAGGGCTCGTAGTACTATTTATATTATTAGTAGAAACTGAGGAAGGAGGGGTCGTAACTGAAGTCTCAAGGGATTCTAATTTTGCCGTCAGGAGCATCACCCTTTCTTCAAGCCTCACTCTGGCCTCCCTCTCACGTTCTAACTCGTTCCTCACCACTTTGGAAATTAATAAATTACAACGTAGGTCTACCGCGTGTTTATTGTGCGTCACTGTGCGCAAGCCCGAAAAAATATTTTTGAAACGCAAAAACAGGTTCTTGTAACACAATTTATACTAAATGAATAATACTTATTAAGCTACCGACGAAGGACCTGTAAAAGAAAAGGTATTAATTAAACTTATCTGTCCGCTATTCGACCGACTTTTTTCTTTCCTTTTTTCCTTTTTCCCACGGTGGGTGACCACACCTTACTTGATGATACCCTTAGCAAGGCAAAATGAACCTTATCAAACCTCGTTTTATAATAGATTCGAAAAACAAACAAGGTAAACAAGGAAAAATCAACCTTATTAAACCTCGTTTTCTAATAGATTCGAAAAACAAACAAGGCAAGCCACGTGCACTAGACTTGGTTTAATCAAATAATATAGTAATGAATAAAGTCAATAAATGAAATATATTCGTTAATGAATGATTAGTAACACGAGGTAATTTAGTTAAGAATGCACCAAACAATTTTTTAAAGACACTTCAACGAAAACCACTCATTCAATTGGTAACACTGGACACTCGATAAAAAACGTCTGTTCACAAGGAAAGACTGAATTTACTTCTCACCCCTTCCTAGGAATGGCGGAACTAGCGCAGGAATCATTGTAACACTACTCAGGAAACGGTGGAATTAGTCCTTTTGCAGAGTTTGAACATCTTTCTTAATTATCATTTGTGAATTGTACGTAAAATGTTTGTAAGGAAGTACAAGATAAACACATATACTTAAATAAATAGTATATTATTCTCTGAGCAAGACTTCTGACTCACCCTGTATATATTGCATCTATTCAATACATTGGTTTATTTCAGTATTGATGGAAATTGCCTATAAATACAGTGATAGTAATTCACCGTTTACAGTTGTTCTTGGATATAAGTAAAGCTTATGATAGATGATATGATCATATGATCACACATGATATGATGATCAATGATGATCATAGATGATTCTAATGATTCACAATAATTAGGAGATTAGGAGAAAATAATGTTCAGTTGTATGTATTAAATATATTGAAATTTTGGTGCTCACCACACTTTCAAAGTTAGGAGAAATTTTATTCTGGTTTTGCATGGATTGTAATTCAGAGTTACACAAGGCCCCTTGTTTTCTCCTCTCCCCTTTTATGCACATATTGTTTGATGACATAACTACTTTTCTTAAAGATAAATAATTTGGTCTATGCCGATGATGTAACATTAATAATGTCTTCGGTTGAAGATTGGAATAATCTTACAAAAATTTGTAAATTATATTCTCAGAACCATAATATTGATTCTAATGTTACAAAAACATTTCCATTCCAAAACGGCTATCAGTCAAGCAATATTATTTTCACAATGAAAGGTGAACTAGTAGAGCAAGGACAAGAATTTGAGTATTTGGATCACATTATCACCACCTCTCTTCAGTGATGTCTCAGACATAAAGAAAGACTATCGAAGTTTCTGTCCTGAATCAGCATAGGTTCCAGGATGGTCCACTGATCCAGTAGGTTAAAAGGGTTGTTGTAATTGACTCAGGACTCGGATCAGTTAACGCTGGTTCATATTTCTGTACTCAAACTCACTCACGCACACCCAGACACATACACACACACAAAGAGAGAGAGAGAGAGAGGAGAGAGAAGAGAGAGAGAGAGAGAGAGAGAGAGAGGAGAGAGAGAGAGAGAGAGAGAGAGAGAAGGAGAGAGAGAGAGAGAGAGAGAGAGAGAACTGATTTTACCTTTTTTTCCAAAACATTCTCCTCCTTAAAAGTGAAATTTTAAACACTAACTTTAAACTCTTAAATGTAAAATGTCAGAAAAGGAGGTTCAGTTTCAAGTTCTTTATGGCGATAATTACAAGAAATGATAATTTGTATGCGTATTCGCACATTCAAGGGGATTGCTCGTCGTTTGCAACGAAAAAGGCGGACCCCTTGTTTGAATAAGAAATAAAAGAGAACAAAAAAGTGTGTGTGTGTGTGTGTGTGTGTGTGTGTGTGTTTTACAGTCAAAAGCTGAAATCAGTCCTAAGGCGTACGGACTGATTTCTGCTTTTGAGTGTAGTATATATATATAATATATATATATATATATATATATATAATATATATATATATATATATATACATACATACATACATACATACATACATACATACTGTATATATAGATTTTATTTTTGCGTGTGTGTATGTATTACTACTTTTTTAATGTTATAATGTTTCAGACCAACAAAGACCCTACGATCCACTCATGGCTAGTCTACCTAACTGTGTTCGTAATTGTGTATTGTGCATATCCTCCATGGTGGCGGAGGGGACCTACAATTTTACGTGGGTTCCGAACCACAAAGAACATAAGAACATAATAAATTTTTATAGTGGGCACACTAGGGGCCACTTCGGCCCATCGAGGTGGCTTCACTATGTAAAAACTGCCTGTACATTGGCAACAACCAATTTTTACAAAACTAAATAATTATCAATTTAAAACTAATTAATTATCATTTTAAAACTAAAGATAGAGTCTCTGGATCCAGAGGATCAAGTCATAATAGACTACTATCCACAAATATGTTACACTCTATATCTATTTATAACCGACATGCAAATATATCAGATCCAAAGAATCCAGTCAATTTCATTTCGGTATCCATCAATACCAGTAGCAAACACTTGTTCTTGGACCCTCCTTCCTGTATAAATATACTGTACATGTACACACACACACACACACACACACACACACACACACATATATATATATATGGGAATGAACTCAGAATGGTTCCCTGAGTTTTTTATGATACACATAGACCGTGCATGGAACAAGGAACTCTTCTAGGAAAATTAAATCCACTATAGTCCGAACTAAGTAATGGTAAATGACAAACACTATAGTTTTTCTTTTTCATGACGTTAGCCCGACGTGGGCAACGAGTCACTCGCAAAGAGGTCCCAAAAATATAGCTTTCCTCACCAGCTATCTGCAAAACAGATAGGATCCAGCTTTGGGACAGGATCTAGGGTTTAAAGCAGCCTAGCCCCGCTACACTTAGAACCTCATTATAAGCAAAAGACTCGCTGCCTTCACGGGGCTAGGCTGCTTTAAACCCTAGATCCTGTTCCAAAGCTGGATCCTATCTGCTTTGCAGATAGCTGGTGAGGGAAGCTATATTTTTGGGACCTCTTTGCGAGTGACCCGTTGCCCACTTCGGGCTACATCATGAGAAAGAAAACACTATAGTGTTTGTCATTTACCATTACTTATTCGGACTATAGTGGATTTAATTTTCCTAGAAGAGTTCCTTGTTCCATGCACGGTCTGTGTGTATCATATATATATATATATATAATATATATATATATATATATATATATATATATATATATATATATATATATATATATATATATATATATATATATATATATAACCAAAGGTTATGTATATTTTACGCCCTTAAGTAATACTTTCGTTGATAAAAGGCTAAATGAAATTTTATTAACTTCATATTGTAAAAATGTCATTGTAAAAATATTTTCATTTATTGATGAAAGTAAATATTATTATTTTGATGATGAAATAAAACATTAAACCTCGTAGTTTTAAAGTTTGGTTTCATTAAATTCTGTTTGCTCAAGTTTCCTGCAACGTATCTATTTTTGGAAGAGGGTGCCAAAAGAGTGCCTCACTGCCTTATCTATTCTTCATTTTACATATTTTTTTTTTACGTTTCTGAGTGCCTGTTTTACATGTAAATAGTGTCAATATCGTTTCAGTCTTTATTATTTTTAGATTTTTGTTTACTGACACTTACTTTCTACCGTTACTGAATTAGTTATGAGTGTATGTACGGTATTAGTATGTTTGCATCTATATATTATCATGTGGAACGCACTTTCAGGATGTATTCAGGACCTGAAAATAATGAAACAAAGTCTATATAAAGATATGCCCGAAATAGCTTTGGTTCCGAGCTACAGAACGTTGTGTGTTCCAGCAAGTATCCGCCTTACCTTTAAAGGAAGTGCTCAAAATGACCGTCTTGCGCTTGAATACACGCAACGCCTCGTCATAGACTGCCTGACGCGTTCAAACATTTCAGGTATTGCTCAGATTTTCTGGCATCCTTGTTCTACACGTTGCCGAAGCATTTCAACGTTGTCAATGGTGTCACGTAAACGATGGATTTCAGATGACCCCACAGGTAAAAATCGAGTGGATTCAGGTCCGGGGAGCGAGCATGCCACGCAATGGGTCCTCCACGGCCTATCCATTTATCAGGGAAATGGTCATTCAAATAGTCTCTGACTACTCGACTA
This sequence comes from Bathynomus jamesi, assembly GCA_023014485.1. Taxonomy (NCBI): domain Eukaryota; kingdom Metazoa; phylum Arthropoda; class Malacostraca; order Isopoda; family Cirolanidae; genus Bathynomus; species Bathynomus jamesi. The sequence goes on from JAJOZX010004384.1 coordinate 32,312, forward strand.
AAATGAGGCGCAGCACTGTCATGCACAAATCACATACGACGTCGGATACCAAGAGGAACTTCATCTAGTAAATCGCTTAAATCATTCCTTAAAAAATTGGAATAGGATGCTCCTGTTAATCTTCCACGCAAAACAAAAGGACCGATTAAGTTGTCGGCAATAAGTCCTTCCTGCCCATATATTGATACTAAATTGTTGTTGGTGCCTTGACTGGATGATGGCATGCGGATTCTCTTTGGCCCAGTGATGAGTGTTGTGAAAATTGATCACGCCATTTCTTGTGAAGGCAGCCTCATCAGAAAACAGCACGGAGGATAGAAAAAGAGGATCTCGAGCACGGTGTTGAAGGAACCAAGTATAAAAAGCCTCTCGTGGTGGGAAATCAGCTTCAGTAAGGCCTTGTACTCTCTGAATGTGATATGGGTAAAGCTGTTGTTCCCTTAAAATTCTCCACACAGTTGTGTATCTTCCACCCTCTGCTGCTGCTATCCTTCGGGAGCTGACACCAGGATGTTCCTCCAAGCGATTCAGGACCCGCTCCCCCAACTCAACAGTTCTGGCGCTGATTGGTCTACCACCATCTGAAACTCGCTTGTTGAATGATCCTGTATCACTAAGACGCTCGTCTATTCTCTGAAAGGTCTTCTTATCTGGCAGACGGCGATTCGGAAACCTTTCCGCATACAGACGTCTTGCTGCGGCCGCATTACACTCGGCAAGTCCATGCATGAGATGCATGTCTGCCATTTCTCTGTTTGAATAAGCCTCCATTCTCACTTCAAATGCACACTGTCACTGAATAGCACAAAAACTTTTAAGTTTTTTTTTCACTGGACTGCACTTATTCACGGTAAGAAGTTACGAATACGAACAGTGAAACACCGCGATGCACCTCTGACTGACTGATGGCTCTACACCTAACGCGCCGTTCTCGAGGAACCTAACCCCGCGTGGGGACAGTTATAAGGAGTTACAAGGAAATGAGGTAGCCACAACAGCTTCACAATCGATATATATATATATAATATATATATATATAATGTGTGTGTGTGTGTGTGGAGAGAGAGAGAGAGAGAGAGAGAGAGAGAGAGAGTGCCATTAAAAATTAAATAATGCAACAAAAGAACTCGCCATGACTCTCATATTGATCTGACAACTTCCCCTCTCCTCCAAACTTGGGTACCGATTACGGATGTTCATCCGAACAAGATCTTCCTAAATGAGTTACTGAGCAAACAAAGTGCAGTAATAAGTAAGGAAGACAAAAATAGAACGATACAAGATGCAAGGAGGGAAGTAAGACAAGGGGAGTGGCTTTCCTCTTTTCTATTGTCTAAGTTATTTATTAAATATTATTACACCACAATTACGTCGTGGCCACTTTGCAGTACTGCTTCCCGTTAGATCAGCATAGTTAGACAACTTTGGATTTATCCAGTAGTTGCATGAGCGAGTCCTCAGGTGATGTTTGTCGTTACGAAGATGGTAAACAATCCAAATTATTATTATTATTATTATTACTATTAATAATAATTATTTGTCGTATATAATTAATTGTTTGAAGATAAATAAGGTTTGATAATAAAAACCCACTAATAGACAAATAAACTCTATCCATTAGAGTGGGTTTTTATTACCATATTTTGACCTTCACGTAGAAAAGTGAAGTTTTTTGCATTTATAAATAAGGTTGTTTTATTTGGAGACAAGTTAGTTGTACATTGCTGTTAGTTCAATGGAAGTGGGGGAATAACGTCGATCTGCGCAATGTCGATATGCAATAATATCAAAACCAAAATTTCTGAATTTGAACAATGTTGGAAAACTCGATCTTGTGTATATAAGTTAAATTAATTTAATTTAAATTAAATCTAATTAGGTTCAGTTAGTTCAGGTTGCATTATGCCCGGTTTGGTTACACTAGACTAGCTTAGGTTAGTAATTTCCATTGAAAATCTGAAATGTATGTATGGGTTGGTCACTTTCAGTTAAACTATTAAACAAACTTTTCACTTGAAATCGATATTAGTTTACTTGCCTAAGGTCGAATGTTGACATTATAAAATTTGATTGATTTTGCCCATGTAATGCGGACATTGCATTCAAAAGAACAATTAACTGCAGCTTCTCTGCGATTTTTCTAATAAATACTATTTCACCTTTTCAGTTTGCTCGAAAACTCTCTCTCTCTCTCTCTCTCTCTCTCTCTCTCTGTCTGTCGAGTTGTAAATCTTATCTTATTTTATTTGTATCTGCTTAGGTATATGCCCCTTTACCTATTTACCTACCTCTAAAAGTTTCGAAAATATGCTTTCATGTATATATAATAATGTCGAAAATACTTTGATAGAAATCCCTTTACTTCCAAATACATTAAAGAAAAAACAAAATGAGAGATTTTCAAGCATAATTAACAGATATTTTTAACTAAACAGATTCAAATCAGCATTTATAATGTCGAAAATACGCACATTTCTAAAATAAATGTATAAATTTAGTGTACCACCATTAATGTTTATATATATATATATATATCCATTATTAACTTTTGTTTTGCTTCCGCCCGAATTGTTCATTCTGACGAAGGTCAAGCTTTTCATTCCACCTTAGGCCTACAGTTTAACGTGGAATCCGAACCACGCCTCACCAGCAGCCCAGCGTCTTAACCACTAGGCGACCCAGGGTACCCATTTGTCTACCAACCACTTTGTTTATTGTGTGGAAGGATGAACAGCTGGGAACAGCTGGGTCTCGATCCCGGGGCCGATGGATTCATAGCCAGCGACGCTAACCACTCCACCATCCATCCAAAAAAGATGTTAACACTTGTATGGGGAAGAATTACAGATATCATCCAATCATTACCACCAGAGATGTGCCTTAGGGCTCTGGAAGCAACGTTTGACCGCTTTCATACATGCATAGATATCCGTGGACAGCAAGTAGAAACTGTATAAAGTACTGTTTGCATCACAAAAAAATGTTTACAAATAAATTGGAAATAAAAAATAAAACCCTACATAAGCGTTAAAATTTTTAATCACCTTATATATATATAATATAATATATATATATATATATATATATATTATATATATATATATATATATATATATTAGGAAAGTTTTTTTTTACGTGGAAAACGCGGTCTTATAATGAAGAGCCAAATAAGTCCAATCACATACATTTATTATTTTCTAGTGTCTTTATTGGAGTGATGATAATTTAGTTTGTAATGGATATTATATATATGTATTATATGTACAGTATGACTATTATAGGTATGTATGTTATATTTCCTATTTTAGCATGGAGGATGATCTCAGTTTAACGCCGAAGACTCTGTAGATAATAAAGGCATGTAATTGGACTTGTTTTTCTCCTCACTTTATATATATATATTAGTTGGTTGGTTGGTAGATAAATGGGTACCCTGGGTATCCTACTTATTAAGACGCTGGGTTGTTGATCGTGAAGTTGTGAGATTGAGTCCGGGTGCGGATTTTGTAATTTCTGATCGCCTGTGGTGGGGCGTGGTTCGGAGTCTACGTTAAGCTGTATGTCTAAGGTGGAATGATAAGCTTAACCTTCGTCAGAATGAACAATTCTGGCGGAAGCAAAGCCAAGGTAACCAAGGCATATACTGTATATCTAAGTTCCGTTGGGTTTAACTTAGTGAGTATTTCTCTCTCTCTCTCTCTCTCTCTCTCTCTCTCTCTCTCACACACACACACACACACACACACACACACACACACACACTTTTTACTCTCTTTTTTATCTCTTATTCAAACAAGGGGTCCGCCTTTTTCGCTGCAAACGACGAGCAATCCCCTTGAATGTGCGAATACGCATACAAATTATCATTTCTTGTAATTATCGCCATAAAAAACTTGAAACTGAACCTCCTTTTCTGACATTTTACATTTAAGAGTTTGAAGTTATAGTGTTTAAAATTTCACTTTTGAGGAGGAGAAATTATTCAAAGGCCTTTCGCGTACTGGGGCTCGAATGTATTTATGGCTAAGACGAAATATCTCCCATAATAGGGCTACGTCGTAGCCAATGTCATAACACCGCTTCACATTATCTCCCATTATAAAACTATGTCGAAAAAGTAATAATCTCTATTTAATCACTGGAAAGTCCTACCACTTCGGGAAGGTGAGTCCACCCATATAAGTAAATTCTAACTGGGAAGTGATATGGTACGTAACTGATGTCCAGAAAACAAGACCGCGTTACCCTGATAGAATTAACCCGTGGTGTGACGACCACATAACCACGAAGAACCACAGCAGCTAGTCCAAGGAATATATCGTAATTAAACCCGAAGGAAAAATATAAGTTTATATATAGGTTTGAAAACAAAATATACCTTATATATATATATATACATATACCGGGTGTCCGAGAATTATCTGTACAATTTTTGGCTGTTATTAAAAGTCAACCATGAAGTGTAGAAATTCCAGTGTTGTCCCATTTTACAGAGAAACTCATTAAGTTTTTTCTGATAACAAGTTTTGACAAGTTTTTTCTTTTTTTGTACGCGGGTGACAGACATTGATGATTTAAAAGCAAGAATCACAGCTGCTATTGAGCGAATTGATGTAGATATGCTGCAGCGTACATGGCAACATTTGGAGCATCGATTGGATGTTTTGCGAATCACTAATGGTGCACATATCGAATGTTTGTAACAACGTTACTTTAATAAAAGAAACTTTTGAAAATACAGATTCTAAATAATCTTGTGTAAGAATTTTACGTGTGTTATCAAGAATTTTATTAAAAGATGAAATTGTACAGATAATTTTCGGACACACTGGAATTTCTAAAAAACTTGTCAAAACTTGGTATCAGAAAAAACTTAATGAGATTCTCTGTAAAATGGGACAACAATGGAATTTCTACACTTCATGGTTGACTTTTAATAACAGCCAAAGCTTGTACAATAATTCTCGGACACCCTGTATATATAATATATATATATATATATATATATATATATATATGAAAATTATTTCACGAAAGTAACACGTGAAAAATATTTATGATGAATAAAACCACGAAGGAAAGGAAACACAAAATGGTGCTCAAGCGCTTTCGTCTAATGACATCCTCAGGAACACTGAAGTACATAAAAAGGTTACAGCCTATATATAGGTTACAGAAAGAAAAAAAAAAAGAAAAAATAAAAATAACATACATACACACACACACACATATATATATATACATACATACATATCTATATATATAAATACATACATACATACATACATACATATATATATGCAATAAACAGAGAAGTAAAAATAAAAAATTAAAAATTAAAACCTTAAAGGATTACCAGTGAGGCGTACAGATTTGTAAGGAAAAATATCGATTTTTAGCACAAGATCAAATGGATTATAAAAATACAAATTTATACTGGAACTCTGCCCGGGTTTTAACACACTGCTGCCTATGGTCAGGTTTCGATATATATAAAAAAATAAAATGCAAATTAAAAGTTAATAAAGTAGCAGACAAGTTTACCAAAGATTTAATGTTTTACCCTTCTTATCTAAATCTGTTTTAAAGGAATTCAAAATAACAGGATCGAGTTGAAAAAGACCTTTGCTTATGTTGAAGTTATTTGAAAGTTGGATAATGGCAGACTCAAGAATATTTCTATTAACAATGTTGCTTGAATGGAATAAAACTGAAGCATTATTCCAATCAATACAGTGGGCTAACTCTGACAAATGGACAAAAAGGGCACTGGACAACTGTCCTGTTCTAACGGAATATTGATGCTGTTTTATACGTGTGTGCAAATCCTTTCCCGTCTGACCTATGTAAAAGGAATCACATTGTTTACAGCCAATTTTATAGATAATGCCTGAATTATTGGTAGGGCTATTTTTTATTATGATATTTTTCACAATATTGTTATATGAAAATACTACATTAATATCCAAAAGTTTAAGTACATTAGCAATGCCTAAAAAGCCCGGGAAAAATGGAAGTACTAAAATATTTTTTGACAAAGTACGAGTGTTAATATTGACACGATAGAAAGTTCGTTTTGCCTTGTTGAGACAAGATTCCATAAACGCAGATGGATAACACAAATCACTTCCAATACCGTTGATTTTTTCCAATTCGGCATCGATGTATTCCGGACTGGCGAGCCTAAGGGCGCGGAGAAACATTGATGAAAATTTGGCCTTCTTAGTGTGGGTATCATGTCCCGAGTAAAAGTGTACGTAGGACAAATTGTTTGTCGTTTTCCGATAGATACTAAACTTAAAACCTGGGCTTTCCCTATGTACACGCACATCCAAAAATGGGATTGAATTGTCTTGCTCCACTTCTAAAGTAAACTTAATGGAGGGGACTTGATCATTTAACTGAAGGAGGAAGCTATCCAGGTCACGATTCATGGGCCAGATATACAAAATATCGTCGACGTACTGCAACCAAGGGATGCCAACCCCCAGGATTCTCGGAATATAGGTAATTTCGAAAAACTCCATATAAATATTGGAGAGGAGGGGCGATAAGGGGTTGCCCATAGCCATCCCAAAAACTTGTTGATAATACTCGTTATTGAAAGTGAATTTACAGTCTTTGATGCAAAGCTTAATGAGTTCCAAAACAATGTGTGAAGGTAGTGGCAGGTCATACTTATGTAATTCTTGGGAGAGAAAGTCAAGCATATCGTCAATCGGCACTTTTGTAAACAATGAACAAACATCAAAACTGATCAATTTATCGTTAGTTTCAGTACGTGCATTATTCAATTTTTCCGTAAGATCCATGGAATTTTTACATGTGAATCAGAGATAGTTCCGAGAATGGGGGACAAGACTTTGACAAGCCATTTGGAGAGTTTATAAGTAATAGAGCCCACCGAGCTAATAATAGGGCGCATAGGGTTACCAGGTTTGTGGGTTTTAATAAGACCCTAAAGGTAGGGCAGAGCAGGTGAAGTGGACATGAAAAGCGGAATTAAGTCCTTATGATCTTTGAGAAGGCGTTTCAAGCCACTATTAAATGATTTGATGACGTCATCCTGCGGGTTCTTCCTAAGTTTGGTGTATGTGGCGGGGTCCTGGAGAAGCTCGTTCATCTTTCCGATGTAGTCCACTTTGTCCATAATAACTATGGTGTTAGCCTTGTCTGCTTTAGTAATATGGAGCTCCCCATCTTTTTTTAATTGTGAGAGGCTATTGCGAAAACGTTAAGGAAAGTTATCTTCGTAATTACCATTCGCCGCACTATAAACGAGGCCTTTAACTATGTTAAACAAATACTGAGGGAGATTACACTGTTTTTCAAAACACGCGAGACTGTAACATTTGTAAAGCCGAAGGTTTTTTAACAATAAAAAAGGACATACCATATCCAAGGGCACTTTTTGCATCGTCACTAATGTTTTTCGAAGAAAGGTTCAAAACACACTTTGAGTTGCTTTTTTACTCCACTGACTATCTCGAATGAGACTTTTAATTTTGATCCAAAATGTTACGAAGTGAAGTAGTTCTCCGACGCAACTCGTTGTAAATTTCATCAAACAAAGGTTGGATCCACGGTTGGGGAATAACCCTATGCGCCCTATTATTAGCTCGGTGAGCTCTATTACTTATAAACTCTCCAAATGGCTTGTCAAAGTCTTGTCCCCCATTCTCGGAACTA
>JAJOZX010004384.1:45000-72500 GCA_023014485.1 Bathynomus jamesi
TACATGCATTAGATTTCTATTTTAATTATTTTTAAATTTTTAATTAATTTTTTCAGATCCATATCATTGGTGATGGATGTGCATGAACGCGTTATGATAGTAACATGTCGCATCAGAGGAATGAAATGTTGTGAAATTAGAGACCGATTCTCAAGAAGGTTTCATAAGTCTGGACCGACAGATAAAGCAATTCGTGAATTGGTGAACAAATTCAAAAGGACTGGATCTGTGCATGATGAAGGAAGAAGTGGACGCCCAAGACAGTACAACAAAACATTGAATCTGTTCGCATAATTCGAAGACGATCAAAGAATGTCAGTTCGCCAAGCATCCCACAGATTGACCATACCCAAAAACTGTTCACATAATCTTGCGTTCGACGCTGAAGAAGAAGTGTTATCACATTCAGCTGTTACACAGCTTACACGAGGAAGATTTTCCAAAAAGAGCAGCAATGTGTGCGGAACTGGTCGAACAAATCGAAAATAACAATTTAATGGACCACATTTTGTTTAGCGATGAGGCAACTTTTCACAACTGTGGTAAAATCAATCGACATAATTGTCGCATCTGGGCTAATGAAAAGCCAATTAAGTTCACTGAATGGGAAAGAAACCCACCTAAAGTCAACGTGTGGCTTGGATTGACGAAGTCTAAGATTTACGGGCCCTTTTTTCTTTGCAGAGGCCACAGTGACAGGGCCTGTTATTTTGATATGCTTCAAAATTTTCTAGAACCTCAACTTCTTGAAGATGACATTCTCGACAATGTAGTCTCAGCAGGATGGGGCACCATGTCATTATGCCAGAATTGTTCAGACATACGTAAACGAGCGTTTTCCAAATCGTTGGATTGGACGTGGGGGAAATAGGCCCTGGGCAGCGCGATCTTCGGATTTGACCCCATTGGATTTCTTTGCTTGGGGTTTCATTAAATCAGGGGTCTATCGCAGAAATATTCGAGCTTTACCAGATCTGCGAGATCGCATTAAGCAAGCAGTTGAGAAATAACCCCTGAAATGCTCGGAAATGTGTTCCGCAATGCAGCTGACTGCTTTGAGATTTGCAGAGATACAGATGGAGCACATGTGGAAACTACTAATTAAAGATTTTAATGGTGTAATACTTGTAATTGTATAGAAATAATCTGTATTCAGGTCAGTGTGACATTTATTGAAATTCAGCCTATTTCAACAAAATAGATAGGGACTTTTGGGACACCCTGTATATATACACACACACACACACACACACACACACACACACACACACATATATATATATATATATATATATATATACACACAGCAGAGGCTGCTTAAGGATCACGCCTGTGCCAAAGGAATATGAACCTTATAACAGGTTGATCCATATATCCGAAAATATGAATTATTATAAAAAATGTATGAAACTTAACGGTTAGGTTATGGTATCAGTAACCAGCAGCTGTGGACGCTTTGATTTTATTATTTATTTTGGAAGGAAGGAATAAAGTGGTGTATAAAATATTACATTTATTCGGATGCATAAAATTCAAGAAGGAATACTGTATATTCTGTCTATATTGATAACATACATAACCATACAAAAAATTACAAAGGGTGTTATTTATTTTAAAAAATGCTAAAGTTGTTCGTTTTTTTGTTTTAATAATAACACTTTCAATAACTTCCTGGTATTTAAAATGCAAATCAGTAGCGTCTCGGTGAGATCGTTGTGAGAAACGTAGACTCTCTCAAAGTTTCGAGTGCATTAAGAATGGAAGTCGTTATGGGAGTCGATTCTTTTGTTCGTCCACGCTCTCATCGTCATTTTCATCATTTTCATCAAACTATAAATATGAAGCGATCAGACTCTCGTCATCATTTGGTGTCAGCATTATCACAAATCTGTTCTATATTTTCATCTTCACAACATTTCACTAACTCTTCCTTTGTAGCGAATTCGGAAAATGTTTCTGGTGCACAGACGCTACACATTCATTTTCATTTTTGGGTACTCAACTTCAATCCATTTGCGAAGGAACGATGTATTGTCGATGGTTTCACTTTATCCCAGCCATTTTTAAGGTAATGAAGGGCATCTAATATAGTTATAGATTTAGCTATGTCATTAGCCATCATACTTTTATCGAAGTCGTATGACGAGATTAGATTCTTTAAAAGCTGAGATCTGTAGTGACATCTCAAATTTTGAATTAATTATTACCTTTCACCTCGTAAACCAGCCAAACACTCGCTGAAAAGTCATCTTCACCCATAGCAACAGCTAACTGTATGGCTTTTTCTTTAATTATAGGCCTGATAAGGGTAGATTGCTTAAACGAGCCCTTCTAACCACTGTAACAAAACATAGTATACATTTTTCATAATTTCCTATCGTCTCTCTTCCGAGTTAAATTTTTATTTACTGTGCTTTGTTTTGAATATCTTCGCGTCCTTTCACGACTCTACAAAGTATACATTGCGCAACTCCTAATTTTTTCGCAGCTTGACGTTGAGACATTTTAGGGAGATCATTTTTTAAAAGTTCTATCATACTTTATCAGATCTATAGATAACGTATTCTTATACTCCCTAGTACAGTATAGCAACAACAAAGCACCATACGACTCCCAGTCTATAACTTAACTGAACATTATTTCAAGCCATCCCTCCATTTCTACTCCTTTCTCCTTTTCAGTGATTGGGGAGGCTGGGAGGGTGAATTCAGACTGCAGAATGCGCCTTATAGACGGAGTTTTTGTGATCCTTAAAAGCGTCGGATTTAACATGCATAGTGTACCGTATGAATCGGGATTTATAAAGTGATGCATATAAGCGGCGGATCCTTATAAGCGTGAGTCTTATATCAGGCGTCGACTGTAATATATATAATATAATATATATTATATAACACACACACACACACACCCACACACACAATATATATATATATATATATATATGAAAATTATTTCACGAAGGTGACACGTGGAAAAAATATTTATGATGAATAAAACCACGAAGGGAAAAGAAACAAAGTGGTGCTCAAGCGCTTTCGTCTAATGACATCCTCAGGAACAGTGTTCCTGAGGATGTCATTAGACGAAAGCGCTTGAGCACCACTTTGTGTTTCTTTTCCTTTCGTGGTTTTATTCATCATATACCATATATATATATATTATAACTACAAACACGCAGTATAATTAACGTAAAGAACGACGCTTTGTATAGGAGAATATTCCGCGCAAGATGAGAGCGAAAGAACGAAACAAATGAAAAAATGAGGTAACCACCCGGGAATCGAACCCGGGATCTTCCGATTGCCGGTCAGATATGATAACCATTACACCACGGGCCTCACTCAATCAAACGTCGTAATTCCTCTACATGCGCGCAGAAACCAATGCCCCAAAGGGGCACCTCCCGCATGCCGTAACATTATATACATTATAACTGGTTTCTGCGCGCATGTAGAGGAATTACGACGTTTGATTGAGTGAGGCCCGTGGTGTAATGGTTATCATATCTGACCGCCAATCGGAAGATCCCGGGTTCGATTCCCGGGTGGTTACCTCATTTTTTTCATTTGTTTCGTTCTTTCGCTCTCATCTTGCGCGGAATATTCTCCTATACAAAGCGTCGTTCTTTACGATATATATATATATATATATATATATATATATATATATATTTAACCTTATGAATATTCTATATTATTAATATTATAAATAAAAACCAGTCATACTGAAACAGAGATAAGTGTGTATCCGAATCAAATGCGAATCTAATACAAATAGTGAAATATAAATACAGAATCAGATAATGGAATCTATTTCGCTTTGGCTGCACACGCTCATATTTAGTTTAAATATTATTATTTGCACATTTTCATTTCCAACATTTAAGAACTAAAGTAAAATTTGTGTATATATATATATATATACAGAGAGAGAGAGAGAGAGAGAGAGAGGAGGCGCCTGCGCATACACACACTCACACACACACTCATGTGTTTCGGTCGTAATTTAGGGTTCCGAGAATGTTTTGTGTTAAGTCATTAACCCTTTTTAAATTGTGAGAAACTCGCTAACCTAACCTAACTCAACTAAGCATTAACTAACCTAACCTAATCAGGACCAACGTATCTTTTCATCCGACGGTAAAAATGTTTATATATTTTTTTATATAATTTTTTATGTTCCGAGGTACCAAAAGTGCTACCTCACAAAAGATTACCCCATTATGTGAATTATAACACACATTAGACCTCACTTATGGCCAGTTGCACCCTTCCCCTCACACACACACACACACACACACACTCTCCCTGACATCCCTTTTTATAATTTAATTTTATCTTACTGACGTTTCGTTCTAACTTATCATATTTACACATTTTGAGGCAAATAAATCCTAAAAAGAAACGTTTTTAAGTGAATCTTGAATGAAGAAATTACACGAAACGTCCAAAGTAGGTTTCGAACTTGTTTTCGAAACAAATGACTGTTTTAATTTAAATTTTCGTGAAAATACAGTATTTTTTGTCGAGAAAGTTGACACTTTAACGAAGGTCCGGATGAACCTCGAAACGAAGTTAGTCATTTTGGAACACGATGTTTTAGTCATTTTCAAACTGTTCTTAATTGACGCTCGATAATGGAACGACAGTAAACAGCAATGGATAATGAGAAACAAATGTCAGATTTATGTAAAATTTGCTATTAATTTTGAAGTTAAAAGCTACTTTTTTGCATCTTCACTGGTATGGAATAAATACAAAATTTCTTACAAATATTATATGATTTGTTGTTGTCGTTGTTGTTGTTTTTGTTGTAAGAATGAATATAATTCATCGAATAATCGAACACGAATTAAATAATGAAGTTAATCTACTTCGAACCAAACTAATTTCATCTACAATGGATTGGACAACAACATTCCTGAAGATGTGTACATCAGTACCCTGTTTAATTATGACTTATTACCACATTGTTCAAGAATGTTGAAAGAACGAAATAAAAACATTCAGAATGAGTTTACGTAGTTTAAACTGAAATTAGGATGCTACAATATATATATAATATATATATATTATATATATATATATATATATATATATATATATATATAGAGAGAGAGAGAGGAGAGAGAGAGAGAGAGAGAGAGATACAATGCATGCAGGAAAGCTCCTTATGACATCTAGAGACGACTCAAATTCTTCTTCTAGGACTTTCATTTAAATCCCTTTGGGATACAATGTGGGATGTCATTTTTATATACATAACCAGATACACACACACACACACACACAGTTTGAATAGATATAGGACTCGTATTCATTCTGCAGAATCTCTCTACAACTATGTTTACGAACAATTTACAGACTTACTTGTAATGATAAGACCCATTTGAATACCCAAAGAAGGGTACTGAATACGTCATCATCCAGATGTTACCCCCTCCACAGTCGAAATAAGGTTTGCTCCAATCGCCATCCTCGTAAGTGACAGCCAAGATTTCCTCTTCTTCGCGCGGAGTGTGAGCAGTGTCGTTGTACGTATAAGAATGGTAGCCTGGAAATGATAAAAACACCATTATGGGCGAACGCACTGGATTTACATGCTGATACAGAAGCACAGCTTCGGAAAAAAGTTCCCCTAAAACATACCATTTCTAAAAAGCATGAAAAATTACTAATTAGTGATAATATTTTGTTTTTCTTTAGATACCAAATTTTACTTTTTTTATTTCTTTAGAAATTTTATATCTGTAGGCTAATTTTTTTCCGCATCTGTACAAGTTCAATTTTCTTTATCATGAAAGTTAGCATATGGTCTTTAATTTATATTATACGAAGCAAATTCAATGGTATGATACCTATAGTGGTTCAATGGTATGATATGGTGATTCAATGGTAGTTTAATGGTATGGTATTTTAACATGTAGGTGTTTATGATAGCTTACAAATTATTTTTTATAGTGTATTAGTTCGATATACAGGGTATAGCGAAAGTCCCGCTTCGAATGGTGTTTAATGTATAGTTATTTTTAAGGCAGGATTTTTGAATCACTTTGTATATTTATAGTACTCAAATAGATTGGTGCACCAATAGATTTTGCGGAACCAGTCCGTACACAAGTCTAGTTCCCTTAAACCTTAGACTTAAATCTAGTTTACTTAGACTTAAGGGTGCTACTGTAGCATGCGGTCTACCTACGATTCGGCGGTCTACCTTTTAATTATAGCTTCTTATCTTGTTTACTAATTGTTTGTTTACATCCCATTGTCAATCGCCCTTGACGATTGGTTAGGTTTAGTCATGATATTTTCGTTAGTTTTAACGAAATATCATGATTAAACCTAACCAATCGTAGGTAGACCGCATACTACAGTAGCACCGACTTAAGTTGAGTTTACCTAAACCACTTAAACTAGTTCACGTAAACCAGTCCGTACACAAGTTAAGTTCACTTAAAACTTACGCTTAAAAATATGTATATTTGCATGTTTGGATGGTACTTGTCGGTTATCTCCCTCCCACCAATTTTGACAGAATATTCTCGTTAAAACTAACGAAAATATCACGACTTAACCTAACCAATTATCAAGGGCGTACAGTTGATCTATTAGTAAATAGTAAATACTATTCCAGAAACAAACAATGTTATAATTAATAATAGATCAACTGTACGCCCTCGATAATTGGTTAGGTTAAGTCGTGATATTTTCGTTAGTTTTAACGAAAATATTCTGTCAAAATTGGTAGGGGGGGGGAGATAACCTACAAGTACCGTTTGGATTTACTGCACTTGATAATGACAGCTACGTTTGTACCGAAAAGTTGATATTTAAAAATAAAAATAGAAAGATATAGAAATTTTAATTTTATTCCTCAGTCGAGATTCCTGATTGGTCGGTTTAAAGTAGGAAAATCCTGAGAGCTAAAATTTCGGAAAGAAGTTCGCCTAAAATTTGTAAAAAAAATTTATCAGTGTTACCAAAATTAACAAAATAATCAAAGAAAAAACAATTATTATTTAGTAGTTTTTTTTTGTTTTTTGTTTTTTAGCAAAATTATTTTCAAAAACTACACGCTTTCAAATACAAAACAACCATTAGCTCCTATTTAGGTTAACCCTTTATGGACGACTGACACAAATTGGTAACGTTTCAAAATACAAACATTTATGACTTAAACTTACAAAAAATTCCGTCGTTAAAATGCTCTAATCTAGTATGGAACTTTGTTTGTCTTTGCCTATAATTTCCGTAACTTTTATATACAAATACCATTCTGCGTTTTTTTACAAACTATCCTAATAAGTTCGACATTCAGTTCCTGTTTCAAAAGTTTCTCAGTTGTTCTAAAAATATTTTTAACGCAACTTCTAATACCAAAAATTTTCGTACTGAAATGTTGCATTTATTTTATTTATTAATTTACGGGTACCCTGGCTAACATGGTTAAGAGTTCTGTTAATGTTTAACATCGTTTTCAGTATTTGTGAAAGCCTACGTATATATTTCTAAAAGTTGTATTTAAACTTCGAAGTTATATGTACAAATTAAACCAGCGACCGTGGCTCAGTGGATAAACAACACCGTTTCCATATAAACGAAGGGAAGACACTGAAGTCGGGGGTTCGACTTCCGATTGTGCTAGTTAATAATAATACAAATCAAGGAAGGAGTTAATGCAGTGGACCGCATTATTCTGCCTCGAGCGTTGTTTAAGTTTCTTGTCCTCTTCATATTTTTAATTTGTCCAAATTAGAGGAAAACAAATATTAAAAAAAGGTCGATTTTCACAATTTTTTTTTGTCTTCGTCTGAAAGTTCTAACTAAATTTAGGGTAACCTAAACGAATCTAGGCTAACCTACGTTAATCTAACCTAACTTAACCAAACAAATTGTAGAGGGGGGCTGCAATTTCATTTATGTTTTATTTGCTGCTTAGCAAGAAAAATTAAAGTTGAAGCTATTAATATGAAATATATATATAATATATATATATATATATATATATATATATACACACACACAGGAGGAGATTGTAGACACCAATCGACCAGGGAAGTACTCAAGGGGGGTGGATATTAGGCAGAGGATAAGGAATGCTGGAACTCCGCTTTTTCTATCATTGTCCTCTTTAACTGATCTTTTTCCGTCTCTCATGTACCCTGCGAACAGTCCAGCATGCTCTTAAACACACACTTTTCCCTCTATTCTTCCATATATATACATGCATTTTACACGCTACACGTTCTTTTCAAAATTTAGAAAATAAAAGATAAATAATATGGCATCATGACCTCAGAGACCTTGATTTTGGTTCTTTCCTTCTTATACAGGGAGGGGGGGGGGCGTTTTTTGCGGACACTCTCACTTACCCCCTCCTTCATGCATAAAATATATATATATATATATATATATATATATATATATATATATAGAGAGAGAGAGAGACTTTCGACCCATTCCTATCCTTTTTCCATCCACACTCGAAGGTTAATCGCTATTTTCAATCTTTCATCTACTCAACCGGTCTACTCTGGAACAACTTTTCTCAACCCATCTTTTCCCCTGTTTATGACGTCTAATCTTTCAAAAGGAGACTGTCCAGACATCTCGGAAAAATTTGGACCTTGATTTCAGTTCTTTACTTTTTCTTCTTCTTCTTCTTCTTCTTTTATTGGAGGTGGCGTTTTTGTGGGCATTCGCTCTTGGCCCCTCCTTCCTACACACCCACACACACACACACACACATATATACATATATATATATGATGCAAACCCACAAGGAAAAAGAAAGAAAAAAAGAAAGAAAAAAGATTGGTTTGCATCATTCATTCATTTCATGTGTCTAATTGTGAAATTCATCCCCCCCTACACACATACATACATACATACATACATATATATATATATTATATATATATATATAATATATATATATATATATAATATACATGCGCACACACACACACACACGAGTATATATTTCTCATTTTTTATCAACTGTATCGAAGCATCTCAAACTATTTCCAAAATTTAATAAAAAATTTTAAAGTATTAATTAAATGGTACTAGAGTGGCTGTAAATTTCATTGGTGAATTAATGGTGAATCATTGGTGAATTAATGAAGGCAATTTTCATCATTTCACCGTTATCTTTATAAACACTAAAATGACACGAGTGACCGAATTATAATTTTGGATTCGATAGCAGCCCTGTAAATTTTATCTTGGCGTAACTCTTAAACATAGATTTACTCTGAAATAAGTCATCAACTCTGGGTCGGAAGTCATTGTTAACAACAAGGTCATGCCCTCCTCATGTTCCGTGGAAGCCGTAGGTCGTAAATCAATGTCTGAAACAAGCTAAAGAGTGAAATGAGATTTTGGCACTAAGTTACAAACACGAGATTTCGAGGCTAAGTTACAAACACGAGATTTCGAGGCTAAGTTACAAACACAAGTTCGTGAACAATCGCTGCTTATAAAGTTAGTCGAATGAGTTGGAACAAATTAGACCACTGTAAAACCGAAACTGCATTTAAACAGTTAATCTGCAAAGTCGAAGTGTGCAGAATTTCTAGACTTTAAGCCATATACAGTATATTCTCGAAGTAGAAAGTCAGTCAAATCTAGAGAGAAAGTCTAGAAGTTCCAAGACTGTTCAAACGCAGTAAGGAAAAAACCCATGTATAAATAGACGGGCCATGCATTTACAGAGTTATATACGCTCCTTTAAAATTTATAAAAGGCTAGGTCGGTCAGTAAATTTATAAAGAAATAAATTATCACAGTTTTGAGGTTCACATCTGACGCCATGTTGGATCAAAATTTGTGAAACTGCATTTAAAATCTAAGTTAAAAAAGTTCAAAATAAATTTTAATTTCTTACTGGCTTAAAAGTTTCTTTTGAAAATTTTTTGTATGAAACTAATTACGCTTTTTAGAGCGAACTTGGACTGGATAATTAGGTTTGGATTGAATAAATAAGCTTAGCTACAAATCCGAAAGATTACAGCTGTAAGCTTCATAGGGTAAGATACTTAAAAACTGTTGATATTTCCAGCTTTGTAGTAAAGGATTTTGCACCATGGAATTAGAAGAATATGTTGGGATATTAGGATATATTTATGGGATATTAGGATATTAGGATATATTTCACCAAGAAATAAATTATTTTTAATGTATTTTGTTTGGACTTAAAAAACACGTTACAAAAAAAGAGCACCCAACACCCACCTAAAAAAAAAGATTTTTGTTTTTGTTTTTTTTATGCAATCATATTATTTTTATTTAAGAAAGATTCGCAATTGCTAAACTTTGCTAAAAGTTAAGACGTTTTTTATTCCTTATTTTTTCTTATTAACATGTTAAATATGATTCCGTACCAGATTTGCTTAAATATATGACAAATCCACCAATTTATACACTTTATACAGGGTGTACATAAAGTCAGGATCTATTTTTGTGAAGCACTTGGAAATTATATGGAATTCAATCATAAAATGATAAAGTGGTAACATTTATTAAATAATTAAGAGTAGGATTCGACGTGACGCCCATCAGTATCCCTGAACAGCTCAAATCGTTCCGCAGCATTTCTAAACACATTCTGGAGCATTTGCGGGGTTATGTTATCTGCAGCAGTTCGTATACGTGTACGTAAGTTTTCAAGACTCGTAATCTTCGTCTGATAGACGTGCGACTCGATAAAGCCCCATGCAAAGAAATCTAAAGGGGTTAAATCTGGTCATCTCGCTGGCCAAGGTCTGTTGCTTCCGCGTCCGATCCAGCGATTTGGAAAACGTCCATTTAGATAATCCTGAACAATTTTGGCATAGTGACAAGGAGCACCATCATGTTGATAGACGACGGTACTAACAATCCTATCCCCGTCGTCTATCAACATGATGGTGCTCCTTGTCACTATGCCAAAATTGTTCAGGATTATCTAAATGGACGTTTTCCAAATCGCTGGATCGGACGCGGAAGCAACAGACCTTGGCCGCGAGATCACCAGATTTAACCCCTTTAGATTTCTTTGCATGGGGCTTTATCGAATCGCACGTCTATCAGACGAAGATTACGAGTCTTGAAAACTTACGTACACGTATACGAACTGCTGCAGATAACTTAACCCCGCAAATGCTCCAGAATGTGTTTAGAAATGCTGCGGAACGATTTGAGCTGTGCAGGGATACTGATGGGCGTCACGTCGAATCCTACTCTTAATTATTTAATAAATGTTACCACTTTATCATTTTATGATTGAATTCCATATAATTTCCAAGTGCTTCACAAAAATAGATCCTGACTTTATGTACCCCCTGTATATAAACAAGCAAATTCTAACTTTTACCAGAATTCATGGGCTCCTCCTCGATTGTAGGGATAGGGGTTACGGGGTATTGATCAACATACTGTAGTGCCTCGCCCTCACCTACTTACGTAAATGGTGCCAGGTGCATAATTTTCTGTGAGGTATCAGTAATAAAATGAGTTTAACCCAGTTCATTCGGGTACGCGGGTACGCGAAAGATTCAACAACAAAAATCACAGGTTCAGATTATGAAGGGAGATTCATAGTAAGGATGAAGAAGCAGAAGATGAAGGTTTGAGGAGGAGATAGGAAGTCTGTCATACGGAGATGAAGCTCATGATTGATAATGATCAATGATGATTTAAAGGAAATTGGATTTTATAGATTTAATTAAGAAATAAATCCAAAGAAACAATTTCTATAAATTTTTTTTAGTCTCAAACTTAAATTTTTGGTTTCTAAATTTTGAGATTTCAAATTTTCGATTTTAGTAAAAATAAATAAATGCTGATTAAGTACTAAAGTTTTTTTTATAGCCTTATCTCAAAATTGGCTATAAGAAAAATAATTACAAATTTGTAATTTTAATTTTAGGGGAGGTTTTTTTCTTATCTTTTATCTATATTTTTTTTATTTATAAACATTTGAGAATAAGGACAAACTCAAGGCCGTTTTTTCAAGAAGCTCTTAATAAGGAGGAAAATCTAAAATATAAATTATGAATATATATACTGTAATAATTCCGTTATAGCAGTGGTTCTTAATCTTTTTAGACTGCGACCCAAATTCTGGTCGTAGGGCTAGGTAGGAGACCCACGACTTCAAACGGTTCACTCGTAATAGATAATTAATAAAATAAATATTTAATGGGATTAGGGATAACATAAATAAATTATAAATGACAATTTAATAATCCAATCAAAATGGACTGGTGACCTAATTGGGTCGCGACTCAGGATTTAAGAACCACTGTTTTATAGGAATCACTCACAAAAAAACAAAAAAACTATGCATTGACAAACGCATTGAACAAAAAATCTCGGCGAAAATTTTCATTCACAAAGTAATGTAAAAAAAAAAAAAAAATTACAACCCATTTCTCGCGAATGTCATTAATGTAAATGTAAAAAAAAAAAAAATAAACAACCATAAAAAAAAGGTTGTGTTTCGTGAAATTGTGAAAAACAGAACTGTATTAGAAAACTTAATGCATTCTGTTCTCTTATTACAGTTTAATATGGAAATGACAAAAAGTTTAAAATTAGAATTACAAAACAAGCTGTCTTTCAACAGTAATTACTTCCCAACTTTTATCCGAATTTTCATTTCCCTCGAGGTCGTAAATTATCTTAGTTTGAAAAATAAAATTTTAATTATTTGCTTAATTAAATGTCACAACAAAATCGGTAATAAATATGGAATGCGTATCAGGTCAGGTAGATGCCTTGATGTTACCTGATGCAAATATAAAATAAAGCATTAATTTGTATATATTAAAAATATCAACGACGAGTATATTTTCTTTTTATAAAAGTCTATGGAAACTACAACGAGTATTTTATTTTTGGAAAGTATGGAAAATATCTACGGAAAATACAACCAACATTTTAATTACTAAATATAAAACTGTACTAAAGCTCTACGGGAAAATGAACCAGTATTTAACTATCTCGTACATTTAGTATTTCTTACAAAATAATTTAGTTTATCTTATATAAAGGGTGATCCAGAGAAATGGGACCCAAAAGAAACCCCTGTAACTCTTAAAGTATAAGTCCTTTTATAAAATCATAAGCATCATTCGAAAGAGGATAGTTACAAGTTTGTACACTGTAGGGTGGAGCGAAAAATACTTTTTTTCTAGTATGAAGTTCTAATAGTGGTTAAAAGTTGCATTTAGTGGACGAAATATGCCTGCCAAAATATTTCATTTGTTTAAAATTTTCAGCTGCCACCAGGGGGCTAAAGTTAACACAATTTTGTGTAAAAAGGAAAAAAATGCTTCTATTTTAGGTTTGTCAAACTATTATAAAATTTTATCTTAGAATTATCTAATAGTTTGATTAAGATTCTTAATGATAGGAATTCGTTTTGTAAAAATGCCTTTTCATATGCTTAATATCTTCAGCTGCCACAAGAGAGCTGAAGTTAACACAATTTAGAGTAACTGAGTCATGTTGAGACTACACTGAATGTTGTGGGGGAGGGTTTGGGGAGGGTTGTGGGGGAGGGTTTTGGTGTGAAGGAATTTCTTTCTGTGAGTCATTAGAACAGTGTGTTAACACTTTCTTCTTAGGTAGTAGGCCTAGTCGCTCAGTTGATCGGAGAGTTTTTTAATATGATCGGAATATTATAAAACTTTATTTTAAAGTGATTTATATAGAGATAATATTGATTTTATTATAAAATGCTTGTTATAATGTATTATATAATTTTAGTTTATTTATATAATATTATATATTATATAATATATTATATACTTATAAAATATATTATATATATTAATTATATAATGTTTTGATGTTACAGGATATTTTGTGATTGTGAATTTTTCTTAAAAATATTATGGCATCAAATACTAAATATAAACATTTCACTAGAGAACATATGAAGTGTGCCATATTTGAAGTACCTTGTGAGATGAGTGATATGCAACTACCAACTTATAACTGCATTATGAAAGATTACCTGTTCACAAAACATTTAGTGAAGGAGCAGATGAATAACAAGGAGCCTTCATTTTCTGAAATAGCAGAGGCAGTTTCCAAAAAGGTAGAAAATATTTGGAAGAAGGCCTCTTTGCCAATAGTTTCACATACACGCGTTTTACAGATGATGCGAGTGTACCATGATAAATACAGGTCCTTATTAAAGCCATACAAGTCACGCAAGGATCAGCCTAAGTACAAAAATCAGCTTGAAGAATTTGAAAACTCTTCAAAATGCACTTTGTTTGACATCTGCACCTGCAAATGTAAGGAGTTTAGGAGATGCTCATGTGAAAAGAGTAAGAAAGTCCCTCCAAAAGAGCAGGATTTTTTAAATGACCAACGAACACGCAGAATAATGGTGATAGGAAGCATTGACATAGCACACACAAGACGATTACAAGCAAGAGAACATCGAAAGGAAATGGAAAAAGCACGTCTGGAATCCTCACAAACAACTAGTGCTGCTATAACCAATACGTCCAACTTACAAATCGAAACAGAGACAAGTGAACTTCAACAACTAGAAGAGATATCTGAAGATAATGAGGAAGATACAACCTCGACTCAATATGTAATATCAGAACAACAGATGCGTGAGCCACTGCCTTCATTAGCAATTACTTGTGATAGATTTAAAATGTCGGACAGAGCTGGGGCTGCTATTGCTTCTGCAGTATTGGCAGATCTTAAAATTGTTACTCCCGAAGACAAAGGGAATATTATAGACAGAAGTAAGCTAAGACGTGAAAGACAAAAACAGAGAAAGGAACTACAACAGATAGGAGAGCCAAAAACCATGCGGGGATTATACTTTGATGGCAGAAAGGATAAAACAATGATTCAAGTCCAGGAGAGTGATGGCTCTAACCACCAAAGAACCAAACGCGAAGAGCATATCAGCATAATATCTGAACCACACTCTCTGTACTTTGCACATGTGACACCTTCCAGTGGCAAAGCTAAATACATTTGCACAGCGCTAGTGAATTGCTTGAAAGAAAGGAATGTTGATATAGGGAACATCGTTGCAGTTGGCTGTGATTCGACAGTGGTTAACACTGGTAGTATTGGAGGCACAATAAGATTACTGGAAGAAGCCTTTAATAAGCCATTGCAGTGGCTGATATGCCTTTTACACCTTAATGAACTTCCATTGCGCCATCTGTTTCATCACTTGGATGGTACCACTACTGGACCAAGAGCATTTTCAGGAGAAATTGGCCGAGCACTTTCAGACTGTGAAAAGCTTCCCATAGTTAACTTCAAACCCATTGAAATTCAAGAGGACATGTGTGAAGTTGATGTAGATGACATAAGTACTGACCAGAAATACCTTCTTGAAATTCACAAGGCTATATCAAGTGGAACATTCTCAAAGAGTCTTAGTCATAAGAGTCCAGGCAATATATCACATTCAAGGTGGCTCACCACAGCAAACAGGACTCTGCGGTTATATGCAAGCACAGAGAATCCTTCAGGCAATTTACAAGAATTAGCTACTTTCATTGTTAGGGTATACGCACCAATGTGGTTTCAGATAAAGCGTAAACCATTATGCCAATATGGTGCTAAACATATGTGGCATATGATTGCAAGAAGCCGGTATCTCCGTGAAGAGCTTAGGAGAGTACATGACTCAGTCATTCAGCGAAATGCATATTACGCAAATCAAGAAAACATTCTCATTGCAATGATAGCTGATGAAAGGGAGCATGTGCGTCAGTTGGGATTTAGGCGTATCATAAAAGCAAGGGTATGCATTCAAGAAACAGATGTTATCAGGTATTTTAAGGTGCCAGAAATAAATTTTTATGCCAAAGACTATACAGATCTCATTATGTGGCAAGATTTTCAGATAGCAGAACCACCGATAACCAAAGGAGTTTCTCTTGATGATATTGAATCATGCATCAAACATGGTACTACTCTTCATTCAGAATTATTTCAGTTTCCATGTCATACACAAGCCGTAGAGAGATGCGTCAAGCTCGTTACAGACGCTGCTGGATCAGTCTGCGGACCTACAAACAGAGACGGTTGGATTCGTGCTACATTAGAATCAAGGAAAAAACAGCCAAAATTTGACACAAAAGCAAATTACTAAATAGTCTTCAGCAAGAACCCTTTCTAGAGGGAGGTTGGTTGGGGAAAGGGTGGTAACTCCGCTAAGGCACGAAATAACGTTTCTTAACTGTCTCAAGCCAGTATAAAGGAGGAGAGACATCCTAATTTATTACTGTTCCCTTTTTCAAGTAAATACAGAATCATACTTAATTGTCATTTTTAAGTTAACTTCAGCCCTCTTGTGGCAGCTGAAGATATTAAGCATATGAAAAGGCATTTTTACAAAACGAATTCTTATCATTTAAGAATCTTAATCAAACTATTAGATAATTCTAAGATAAAATTTTATAATAGTTTGATAAACCTAAAATAGAAGCATTTTTTTCCTTTTTACCCAAAATTGTGTTAAATTTAGCCCCCTGGTGGCAGCTGAAAATATTAAACAAATGAACTCATATTTTGGCAGGTATATATCGTCCACTAAATGCAACTTTTAATCACTATTAGAACTTCATACTAGAAAAAAGTATTTTTCGCTCCACCCTATTGTATTGTAGGTTTTGACAATACAAGACAAGATAAGATACAAAACAAAATAAAAGTGTTAGTTAAAACTAACCCTTCAAGATGACTGCATGGACTGTGGAACAGCTGCGTTTCATAACTGAGCAATATTATGAGCATGGAAGAAGTGTAGTTTCAGCTCAAAGATCTTTCAAGACAAATTTTCAGATGTCAAAATCACCTTCTAAGAAAGTAATCCGTCGGTGTCAGAAATTTTTCCCTAACTGGCAGCATTGGAAAAAGAAAACCAACTGGAAGAGTGCGCACAGCAAGGATAGACGAGATCATTAACAGAACTCATGAAATTGTACAGGATAATCCTAACATAAGCATCAGACGTGCTTCTCAGCTGTTAGGAGTTGGATATGGAACAACACACCGTATATTCAAGCAAAATTTAATGCTCTTTCCATATAAAATTCAAACAGTGCAACAACTAAACGATGGAGATTTCGCACGAAGACGACAATTCTGTCAATGGATCCAACAGAAGGTAAATGACACCACCAATTTTCTAGCAACTTTGATTATGTCAGACGAAGCCCATTTTCACTTGAATGGAACTGTAAACAACAAAATTGTCGTTTCTGGGCAACAGAAAATCCATTGAATATTACCGAAGTCCCGTTGCATAGTCAGCGTGTAACTGTTTGGTGTGGTCTTACTGCATCTCAGATCATAGGGCCGTACTTTTTCGAGGATTCCACCGGAAACACGGTCACTGTAAATGGTGATCGCTACGAAAAAATGTTGACCGATTTCCTTATTCCTAAATTAAGAGATCTTTGTCTAGAAAACCACTGGTTCCAACAAGACGGAGCTACCTGCCATACCACGAGGAACTGCATGGCAGTTTTGCGTCAAACGTTTCCAGGCGAGTTAATCTCAAGATTTGGAGACGTTGAATGGCCCGCAAGGTCTCCGGATTTTTCTCCCTTAGATTATTATCTCTGGGGATATTTAAAGAGTAGGGTCTACAGAAATAACCCAACGACCTTGCAAGAATTGAAGGCCGCCATCACAAATGAGATACAGGCCATACCACCGCACACTCTTGCAAAAGTGATGCAGAACTTACAAGCGAGAACACTGGAATGCTTGGCAACTAATGGAGCACATTTGAAAGGAGTCATTTTTAAAAAATAAATATTTCATAATAAACTTGTAACTCTACTCTTTCGAATGATATATAGTTTTTATGAAAGGAATTAAATATTAAGAATATTTGGCTTTTTTTTATGGGTCCCATTTATCTGGATCACCCAGTATAATAAATTAGATAGTAGGTATTGCCTGGTTTATCGAATTATAAATCTTCGAAAATTGATTTAAAAACGTCTTTCATTTTTATGTCCCATGTAACAGCAGTGTATAGAAATGACACCCCAACCTGATATATATATATATATATATATATATAATATATATATGAGGCTGTCCCGTAAGTCTGGAACCATAGGGCAAAATAAGTAATTCATGTTTTTCCGTTTATGCAAGTGCCCATGATGTCTTTGAGTAAGGAAGAACGCATCCAGGTAATTCTGCTCGTAGGAAATCGGAGTCAGAGGGAGGTCGCTGAGGAATTTAACAGATTGCATCTGGACCGCGCGCCGATAACACAGCTTTGTCGGCAAACTAGAAGCAAAGTTCAGGGAAACGGGATTCATAGGAGATAAACCACGCAGTGGACCTCCGAGGACATCCACCGACGATGATACAGCCGCTACCATCCTAGCTCATTTCACAAACAGTCCCCAAAAGTCTCTTCGGCGTTTTTATTGCCTTTTTTATCATTTTGCCCTATGGTTCCAGACTTATGGAACACTATATATATATAACTTTTATATATATATATATATATATATATATATATATATATATATATATATATATATATATATATATACTGCAAACCCACAAGGAAAAAGAAAAACGATTCCAAGGCCTTTCGTGTATTCAGAGCTACACCTCGTCAGAGAATTCCTTCATTCATTTCACGTGTTTAATTGTGAAATTCATCCCATATATATATATATATATATATATATATATATATATATATATATATATATATATATAGGCTGGGTCGAAATTTTATATTGAAAAGGTACATATTGTGAGGGGTTTGAATGGAACACAGGAACCCCCTCATAAATTATTTTCGCTGTTTAAAGCCTCCTACCCCTTGCACAATTTTTCACTTTTTGACCTATATTGAAGAATATTCCATTTATACGAGACTTACTCTACATTCAGGTTTTTTGATGATATAAATCTTTATTAACGTATAATATTTTATTTAATAATGTACAGTATTAGGAAAATTAATTAAGTACAACAATATATTCAGAAGGAAAAATTAGAGGCATAATAAATGTGCTGAAATTCAATTCACTTTTTCATTGTTCCTTATCACATCAAAAGGGAAGAAATTTTCAATATCATTAGGAAATTTTATTTCATATGTTTCTTACTCCTTCCAATAGGCCTTCCATTCAAACTTGGGCAGTTTTCGCCTTCATTCTAATGAGTTTAAGATAAACTTTTGACGGTTGTCATATCCTATTCTTTCCTGACATGCCTTTGTTACTAGGTTCACTGCCCTTTCCACACTTTGACTGGCATGGAAAAGAAGCTATCGCCAGTGGTTTACATCGAGCCTGTAGTAGCTCATCGTCGCTAAAATTGTTTATCAGCGGTGGAGGAGTAATGATCTCTTTTTGCCAATCGATCATCTCGGTGTAGTCAGTAGATTGAAAATTAAGGGTTCGAGGCAACTCAAAGTTTCTGGTACCTGAAAATCCTGTTCTTGAAAGGATGATTTTCTGAATAGCTTGCTCCCTAATTTCTAGTCTCTTGTCAGTTGCCATTGATATGAGTATATTTTCTGGGTGGGCAAAGTAGGCGTTATTCTTTAATACTGGTTCTATGATTGATCTATGTTGTTCATCTAAATTTCGAAGCAAGCACATTAAATGCCAAAAGTTATATGCACCATCAGTTGCATTAGGATGAGATTTTATCTAAAACCACCCTGGAGCATAGAACTGCATAATAATCTTGACTATATCTTGAAGGTTTTTATCGGGATTTGGCGTTGAAATATATAATCGAAGGACCCTGTTGGCCAGAGTTAGCCAGCGAGCATGGTGAAGGGTACCTGGGGATCGAGTGGACAGATCTTGAGAAGTGTCTCCAGTTTGCACCGCCAGACACATATCATAGAGATAGCTTTGATCACTGCTTAGCTCCTTCACAACATTTGCTGTAATTTCTTTAATGTTTCCCTTTACACGAGAATATTTGACTACCTCCAATTTTGTTAAATCTGTTTTCAGTTTATTCCCAGTTGAACCCACAAAAGTATTTGGACCTGTTGTTTTACCATCAATGGCTTTGTAAACGTGCATAAAAAGCAGCTCATTCAAATGCACTAGGCACACCAACCACTGCACTGGTCTGTTAAGATGAATTTCAACCAGTTTTATGGCTCCACCAATTTGTTCTGTATTTTCAGGAGTACCATTACACAATAAAGCTTTGATAGTATCTGTGCTGTTCGAGTCTGTAATAATAGTTATCAACTCTTCTGCTATGCAGCGAGCAGTTCCATTATCTGGTGTGACATGGTCTACATAGATGCTTCCAGGTTTCACCCATGCGATTTCTTTCTCTTTCTAATTTCTTTCTGTCAAGCATGTTGGTGTGGTTAAGGATCCCCATATCTTTTAAAGCTGCATTGGCTATTGCAGCTGTAGCTCTACAACTTACACGATAATGATCTGCTGTTAATGCTAGGATTTTATAGGAGGGCCTGTTCTGAATATTCTCAGTTAATTCTAAATCGGCCTCATAATCTACATCATGACTCTCTGAATCTACATCCATGTCTTCTTCGGTATTTTATATAAATTCCGATGGTAAAACATTGGTGGCTTCAGTCATTTCTTCTTGTGCTTTTAGTTGACGGTTTTGTGCTTCTTGGGCTCTCGCTAAAGATCTCTTCTTTGTTGAACTAGCTATGCGATAAATTGGTCCTAACTGATTTTTTCTTTGTTTTTGACCCACAAAAGACTCCCATTCTGCCATTCGTATTTTATTCTTACACCTGCAAGATTTCCTATCAGTTCCCTTATTATATCATTCACAAGAAGGTATATCAAACATTTCATCACACTAAACTACTTTTAAGGCAAAACTTTCATTTCTTCGATGTAGCGGCACCTTGTTCAATTTTGAGGCTTCTTCTATTAGTCGACTGACTAATCGTAGGAAAAGAAAATTTCATCCAAATGTCTTCAATATCTTTTACAACAACCCTGTAACAATCATTAGCAGTTGCTGATCCTTTTGATTTAGCTTCTTCACGACGGCGCACAAAAAGGTAGTGTCCCACAACATCTACTTTTGAAGGAGTCATGGCTGCTGGGAATTCCGTAGCATTAAATAAACAACTTATCATGTAACAACATTAAACATATGCAAATGTGAAGGTAAAAAAGGGAGGAGGGGCATGTGATAGGGGTAGTAGGGTAGTACATGCTTGATTTTTTAATATTTTGTTAAAGTGATAAAAAAAACCTTCTCACATAGTGTACTTTTTAATAAAAAACTTTTTTCCCATTTAAATATATGCAAATATGAGGGTAAAAAAAGAGGGGGGGCGGGTATGTGCTAGGGGTAGCACATACTTGATATCTTAATATTTTGTTAAGATGATAAAATGAATGATAAAATTAAACTTCTCACATAGTGTATTTTTTAAGAAAAAAATTTCCCATTTTCGACCCGGACTAATATATATATATATATATATATATATATATATATATATATATATATATATATATATATATATATATATATATATATATATATATATATATATATATATATTGGGTAAATAACACTGTAAATAACATGGTAAATAACATCAAATTTAATAAAAGAAAAACCGTAAACTGAATTAGAAAATAATTGGGTTTCATTCTATGAGAATCGCCGACTGTGGAATGGAAAAAAAAGAAAAAAAAGAAGCGTTAAATGTGAAGAGAAGTCGGGAAAAATTGATTAAATACAAACAAGCGGAAAATGAAATATTGTAATAAATAGCACGATGAACAGTCGCATTCACAATTAGATCAGGCATTCTATAGCGCATAAAATAATTTAACTAAACAAAAAAATCTAACTTCACCAAGCATAACTAAATCTTATTTAGCTTAATCTAACTTAATCAAATTCAACAAAAATCTAACAGACCTTACCCTGATTCAATTTAACCTAACCTAACCTAATTTAATAAAAACCTGACCTACCTTAATCTGATTCAGCATAACATAACTATTTATAATTTCAACTAACTTCACCTAACCTAAATTCAACCAAAATTTAACCTACTTTGACTCAATTTAACCTAACCTAACAATTAAACAGGTTCCTATACAACAAAATTCGTATGAAATATGTACATTCTGTTTTTTATTTTTTCATTTAGCCTTATATTAGTAGCGGTACTGTAATGCTTCACAGAAAATAATACGAGTGGTACTGTAATATCCCGCTGGAAATAATACGAGTGTTACTGTAATATCCCCCGGAAATAATGAGTAGTACTGTAATGTCCCAGCGGAAATAACACGAGTGGTACTGTAATATCCCAGCGGAAATAACACGAGCGGTACTGTAATGTCGCACGGGAAATAACACGAGCGATACTGTAATATTCACCGGAAATAACAAAAATCGTACTAAAATACAACTCTTTTTTAAAATGCCTCTAAATTGTAAATATAGGTTTAGTTCCATTAGAAAAATCCAAAATGTGTGAAATTAAGTGACTGGTCGCGGGGAAGTTCATTTCCCCTCGATGTATCCGCTACCTATAACCACTGAGCTAACGAGCGCATATTTGGTTTCGAATACCATTAATTGTTTTTTGTTTAAAGACAAAATATTAAAAAAATAAGAGTTTAAATGTAAAACGCGAGTTTAGTTATTTCTTTGAACGTTTCAATGCGTTCAGAAAAAGTTAATGAAGATATTGTGAACGTACAGGATATGAACGATAGGCAAGAATTTACAATATTTCTCGAAATAGTGGTTCTGCGAACGCCCTTTTCTATACTGGGATTCTCAAGAGTAAAAAGAAAAAGAAAAAAAGAAAACCTGATTTTTTTTTTGTCTTTGTGTAATAAAATTATTGCAAAACAAGTTTTATTGAAAATACTGAAATAACCAATAAGCAAAGTAAATATTTCTCCTCGGACGTATTTACTTAGAATTAACAAACGAACTAAAAAACTAATGAACGCACACGCACATACACACACACACACACACACACATATATCTAATATATATATATATATATATATATATATATATATATACGAGGGGCGGTCAAAAAATACGTTTACACGGCGTATAATTTCGTAACTAAAGGACCTACATTGATTGTTTGTATCAGGTGAATTCGTTAATCATTGTTGGCAACACTGCACGTCGATTCGGCTGCCATCTACCGTACATTGGTTATATGAGTCAGTTGAACATGGCGGCTCGACTGAAACAGTGTCATGTCCTATGGAGCAGTCCAGGACGTTTACGTTTAATGGCCGGTCGTAAACGTTCCAGTGTTGAACAATATGCAGCTGCATTGTTTGTTGTGCCTTTTTGCATGAAGTCCGTGAGCCAAACGCCTTTGTGGTCCCAAAACACGGTACCCATCACTTTGCCAGCGGACCTCACAATCTTGAACTTCTTTGGTCGCGGGGACCCAGGGTGTTTCCATTCAATGCTGGCCCGTTTTGTTTCCGGAGTACGGTGATGAACCCATGTCTCGTTTCCTGTGACAATGCGCTCGAGAAATGCTTGACCACTGACAGACTCAGAACATAGTTGCAGAAATGACAGTGCACTGCTCCAGTCAAGCCGCCATGTTCAACTGACTTATATAACCAATGTACGGTAGATGGCAGCCGAATCGACGTGCAGTGTTGCCAACAATGATTAACGAATTCACTTGATACAAACAATCAATGTAGGTCCTTTAGTTACGAAATTATACACCATGTAAACTTATTTTCTGACCACCCTTCGTATGTGTATATATATATATATATGTACACACACACACACACACACAGGGTGGGTGTTTTACAACCGGTCTGCCATACTTTAGGGGGTGATGTCGTATCGAGTAAAAAAAGTGAATACAACATCGGTGCTATTTCCAACCGTTGCGGAGCTACATACGTTTTAAGGTGCACAGAAAAAAAATAAACGAGAGTATTAATCTGATGTATTTATTGCTACATTTTGTGAGATACACCTTATAAATGTTCAAAATGTCCGCCTAAGTTTTCATTGCACAGCCTTGCTCGTTCCAAACAAGAGTCCACTGCACATTGAATCATTTCGGGGTGTTCTCGTATGTAAGCAGTGGCATCCATAATCCGACGCAAGAGTTCGTCTATCGTTTGTACTTTGGTCTCGTAGACCATCTCTTTCATAAGGCCCCATAAAAAGAAACCTAACGGGTTTATGTCGAGAGATCTCGAGGGCCACGATACAGGACCAGCACGACCAATCCAACGATTCCCGTACCGCTGATTCAAGTAATCCGTAACATGACGACCAAATGTGGTGGCGCCCCATCGTGCTGAAAGAACATCCTGCGTGCTTGTCTCCAAGGGCACGTCCTCCATCAAAAGCGCCAATTCGTTCGTCAGAAAGTTCGGATAAATATCAGCAGTTAATTGTTGTTCCAAAGCGAACGGTCCAATCAGCTGATCCGCAATTACACCGTACCAAACATTCACCAAGAATCGATCTTGAAAGTTTCCTTCAGCGATACCGTGGGGATTATCGGCGGACCACAAGTGGGAATTTCGTCTATTGTTAATTCCATCTCGAATGAATTGTGCTTCATCACTGAACATATACGATTAAGAATTTGGCGATGCATAACCATCCACTGGCAAAATTGAACACGTTTATCGTAATCATCCGGTTGAAGAGCTTGCACACGTTGCAAATGATGGGGATACAAACCTTCATCATGTATGGTTCGCCATACACGCGATGCGGATTCACCAATTCGTCTAGAAATCCTTCGAACACTGGTAGTTGGGCTACGTTGTACCAGGTCCAGTATGCGCTCCTCCACAGCAACGGGCCGTCGTACTACATGTTTTTGGTTACGTAGAACAATTGTCCCTGTTTCCCTTAATCTCTGGTGTGTGTCACTAAACACTTGCCTGTTCGGTATTCGATATTCCTCAACTGCCGCTCTGCTGTTACCATCACAGAATCCATAAATGAAATGGATATCAGCGTATTCAGCGGGTGTGAACTGTTGATTCATTTTGATTGTTCACCTTAGCGCAACACAGTGTCTCGTACCACAGATCAGAACCCCCTAAATCATCCCTTAAATCAACCCCCCCCCAAAGTATGGCAGACCGGTTGTGAAACACCCTATACATATATATATATATATACACACACAGTGTGTCCGTAAAGTCATGGTGGGATTTTAAATAGCTATATTATTGCAACGAAACATGATAATGAGATGAAAAAAAAGGCAAATTGAAGAACAGCTCTAAAAGAATAACTTTATTTAACGTAGTTCGATATGGGCTCCTCTGGTAGCCCTGCAGACATCTAGGCGGTGATGTGTGTCCGTAAAGTCATGGTGGGATTTTAAATAGCTATATTATTGCAACGAAACATGATAATGAGATGAAACAATGCCAAATTTAAGAACAACTCTCAAAGTTGTATCTTGTAGTTAGTCTAGGCTAAGCTTAACCTTTATCTCGTAGTTAGTCTAGGCTGTCCACATGCCTATGTTGAACATGAGCGTAATAGCCCGAAATTTAATGTGTGGTGTGCTCTAGCACGAGATCGAGTGATTGGCCCATTTTTCTTCGCAGAACCCACTGTGACGTCACACAACTACCTCGCTATGTTGGAACAATTTGCAGTACCCCAATTTATTGACAATAATGTCATCTTTCAGCAAGATGGTGCTCCTCCGCACTATGCCAACGTTGTTCGAGAATTCCTTAATGAAAAATTTCCACAGAGATGGATAGGAAGAGGAGGATGGAAGCCATGGCCTCCACGCTCTCCGGACCTGACACCTTTGGACTTTTATTTGTGGGGTTACGTCAAGCAAAGCGTGTACAGTGTACCCATTAGGGATATTCATCACTTGCACGAGCGAATCACGGGAGCTATCGCATCCGTCACTCCTGATGTTCTTGGGCGTGTGTGGCTGGAATTGAATCACCGCCTAGATGTCTGCAGGGCTACCAGAGGAGCCCATATCGAACTACGTTAAATAAAGTTATTCTTTTAGAGTTGTTCTTCAATTTGCCTTTTTTTCATCTCATTATCATGTTTCGTTGCAATAATATAGCTATTTAAAATCCCACTATGACTTTACGGACACACTGTATATATATATATATATATATATATATATATATATATATATATATATATATATATATATATACATACACACACCATACTCTTCTTGGCTTATTGTATACACAACCGTCAGGCATTATCGCTCTCAATAATGTGAGAAAAGCAATATTGTTTAAATGAAATTCGATATACAGTATTTTACAAGATAAATGTTCCAATGTTCAAACATTTAATTTGCAATTAATTAAATTCAATTTTACATTAAAATCCACTTTAATATTTAATTTTAATTCGTAATTAAACAATATATTTTGTTAAATAAATGGATAAATTATATTTTTTATTTGGATTTTCATTTTTATATCGTAATATAGTGATTTGTAATTATAGCAATTATCTTATCTTATTTTTTATAAGATAATAATAAGATAATATGTTAATATAATATTTATATTGCATTATATTAATTATTGATAATTTATTTTTATTATTATTATTATTATTGTTATTATTAGAAAAAAGAAAAATTAGAAAATTTTTGTAAATTAAAAAAATAGGAGATACAAACTTAATATTAACTCTTATTTGTTAATATTAACTCTTACCAAATCGTCCATAATACCGCGCCGTTACGCATCCAGAACGAAATATTAGCTTCCCAAACCCAACATCATTTCGACGCAAGACAATCCAACACGTACATCAGAAAACCAAATTACACTCGAGACCGAGCAACTAGATCTTTACGCTTCAATGGACCCAACATTTGGGAAAAACCTTGATCAAAATAAAAATTAAAAAAAAAACACGTTGAAAAGCTTCTAGATTTTAGAAAATTGATGAGAAATAAATTCGTCAAATCTTTTTCAAACCATAATACTGCATCTTTATTTTGTCACCTGTCTCCATTCCCACCTCCTTCCTCCGTTCCCTTCGCTCCACACACCAATTACACATAATGTAATTATTTCTACGCGTTTACAAAAAAAAAAAAAAAAAAAAAAAACGTATCATTTCAACGTATCCAATATTAATTTTTGTAGAACGTCACTGTTGTTGTTTAACTCTTTAACGATCGGTTGAGTGTTGTAAAGTTTAGTAATAAATACGTGTATTTGAAACGTTACCAATTTGTACCAGTCAGTCGTCCATGAAGCGTTATTAATATTATAAACAAGCTCGCTCTCTCTCTCCCTAAATAAATAAATAAATAATAAATAAATAAATATATATATATATATATATATATATATATATATATATATATATATATAAGTTCAAGAACCGTGGACAGGTTCCTGTGCAAAGTCCCTGATGAACCATGCGTGGCTGGCTACGAGGGCAGGAGGAGATCAGACAGCAATTTCCTCCTCCACCAAATCCCCAAATTAGGCGGGA
>JAJOZX010004384.1:75000-122500 GCA_023014485.1 Bathynomus jamesi
CCTCACCGTCGGCTAATGGCCAAAGTGCGCGCGCTGGGTAGATGGTTGAAAACTGGCTGAAGAATAGGCGGCAGAGGGTTGTAATTAAGGGGTTAATTCGGTTGGGCCTCGGTCACTAGCGGGGTTTCTCAGGGTTCCGTTTTGGGGACACTGTTGTTTATCATTTACATAAATGATATCGACGGTGGCATCGTCAGTAGGATCGCCAAATTCGCTGATGACACGAAGCTTGGGGCCAATGTTGGGACGCCCGAGGCGATCGAGCAACTGCGTGCGGACCTAGGTAGGATAGGAGAGTGGCTCGAAAATGGCAAACGCCGTTTAATTTTGTAAATGCAAAGTGATGCACATTGGCTACGCCAATCCCAAGTCGGACTACTCGATGTTGGGGAGTAATATCGAGGCGACTGATTTGGAAAAGGACTTGGGTGTGCTAATTAGCAGCGACCTTAAGTTTGCGAAACAGTGCGTAGAGGTGGAAAAGAAAGCCCAGAAGCTGTTGGGTTAATCAGGAGGCAATTTCAATTTCGGAACAAGGAGATTGTGCTCTCTCTGTACAATTCCATGGTTCGGCCGGACCTGGAGTATGCTGTGCAGTTCTGGTCGCCCACCCTCAGGAAAGATATTGAGAGGCTGGAGCGAGTGCAGGCGAGGGCCACAAAGTTAATCCCTTCCGTTAGGCATATGGGCTACAATCGACGCTTACTTGCCCTGAACTTATTTTCGCTGGAAACTCGGAGGCTGCGCGGTCAACTCATCGAGGTTTTCAAGCTCTTACGCGGGTTCAACGATGTCAATTTTAGAAGCATGTTTATTTTAAATGATAACCCAACTCGCAACAATGGTTGGAAGTTGGAATTGAAACGGTTTAGGACTAGTGTGTGTGGGAATTACTTTACGTATAAGATCTGTGACACGTGGAACAGACTACCTTCAGAAGTTGTGAACAGTTCTTCTGTGAATCTGTTCAAGAAAAGGCTAGACCGAATCTTGCACACTATTTGAGGGTGTATGAACTTTTTCCTGGCACCCGTTGCCATTGGTACCTCCTCGTTATGGGTCGCAAAGCCTTTTGAGGTATCCCTTGTAACTCCTTGTAACTCCCCCTCTCTCTCCCCTTTATGTATATACAGGGCGTCCCAAGAAAATGTATACACACTTTAAATAATTATAAAGGCAGTGTTTATTAAAATGCATTTCATTTTCAAAATGTAATAGAATCTACAGACATTATTTAATTGTTTTGTCAACGCCTGTTTTCAAACTGACGTCCGTTCTGGTCCAGGCACTGCTGATAACGCGAAGCAATGGAATCGCAAACATCACGAAACATTTCGTTTGGTATTTGTGTGCATTCTCGTTCAATGGCTGCTCTCAATTCAGCGACTGTTGCAGGTTTTATAGCGTAGACTTTGTCTTTTAAGTATTCCCATAAAAAAAAGTCTAGTGGTGTGAGGTCTGGTGAACGCGGAGGGTATTCTACGAAACCCCTTCGTCCAATCCACATCCACATCGTGCCAAGTACCACTCGCAATACTCCACTCTTCGGTCCGGATCATCATCTTCATTAATAGCATGGACTAATCTTGGAATGTAACTTTTCCATTGACAGCGCTTCAAAATGCGTTGGACAGACGATTCTGAAATTCCTACCTCACGACTCGCTTGCCGCACAGATTTTCTTGGACTTTGGTGATACGTTTCCAGTACTCTTTCTTGCTTTGTGGGGCTTGTCGATGTCCGTGTCTTCCGGAACGCTTCTTGTGGACATTCTGAACAGTTCCATCGGCTTCAAACTTATCTCTAATTCGAGTGATGGTAAGTCGCGTTGGTGGATCTGTTTGAAACTCCCTCCTAAACTGTCTTTGCACTTCAACTGCGTTTTCACACTTCCAGTAGCATTTTAGAATGAATTTCCTTTGTTCAAAGCTTAGTCTGACTGCCATTATTAATTCTAATGGGTTTAACTTGGAAAGAAAGAAACATCAATTGAGCTATCAGCTGTTAAAGTGTGTATACATTTTTTGGACGCCCTGTATACACACACACACACACATACAGGGTGTTATCAAATTATGTTTCATAAATTAGTATACATATTCAGGACGTGAAAGTAAACGAAAAGATTTCTATGAACATAAATCCGCAATCGCTTCGTTTCCGAGATACATTGATTTTTGCCGACGACGATCCAATTAAAATGAAAGTCATTAAAATTTTTCAAAGTTTATTTACAGCAAGTGCTCAAAATGGTTTCCCAGCATCAGAGTACATGCTTCAACGTGTTGTTGAAAATTTTGCCGCATACGTTCGAAACCACCTACATGATTGCGTATCGTTTCTGAACAATCTTGAACACGTCGCGTCGCCACAATTCATCTATGTTATTAATTTCTCTCGCATAAACAACATGTTTTAAATAACTTCACAAGAGAGCGTCAATTGCATTTAGGTCCGGAGACCTGGGTGGCCAAGCGACGGGACCATGCCACCCAATCCACCGCTGAGGATTTTAAGCTCTTGCTGTAAATAAACTTTGATAAACTTTAATGACTTTCATTTTAATTGGATCGTCCTCGGCAAAAAATCAATGTATCTCGGAAACGAAGTAATTGCGAATTTATGTTCATAGGAGCTTTTTTGTTCACTTTGACATCTTGAATATGTATACTAACTTATGAAACAATTTGGTAATATCCTGTATATATATATATATATATATATATATAATATGTGTGTGTGTGTGTGTGTGTGTGTGTGTGTGTGTGTGTGTGTGTGGGGTTCACAAAGTTTAAACTAAGTAAATACACTGGTAAAAATAATTATAATGATAATTGGCAGGAAACAAATCCCATATAAAAAAAATTCAGTGTCAATCAAGGTAATCAACGATGCAACTAATTAAACAATAAATTCATAAACTAAAAAAAGGACTACATTAATAAAGGAATAAAAATAATACGCGTAAAGAAACGTAAAGAAACGCTCGGAAAGTTGCGGTTAGCGAACATTTGAAAAGCTGAGCATCTTGGAAGTAACTTATGTAGCAGTCTATACGATATGTTGAAAAGCAAATAATTGAGGGTTCTGCAGGAACACTTTTTTATAATTAAACCACAGTTGCCGCCCACAAATCATAACTATAATTAAATTAATTAATTAAATAAAATTAATAAATATTATACTATTTAATTATAATTAAATTATAAATTTAGCATACTTAAATATACTTAATCATAAATTAATTATAAATTAAATATAATTAAATATAAATTAATTATAATTACATGTAATTAAATATAATTATAAATCAATTATAATTAATTATATTTAAGTACTTACGAAGTTAAAAAAACAACTCCATTATTTTACGTAAACAAAACAAAAACGTGTAAAAAAATATAAAAGGTTTTTAACTATTTAAAATGAAATAGTTTTATGGCCTTCATTGATCGTCTTTATTGAGATTTAATTTACAACACTGACTATTTTTCTATTTCAAATTTAATAATTAATAAATCCATTTTCTTGTGGCACAATTTTCCATTTGATAAAATAAAAAATTGGATGAAAAAATCCAATTACCAAGTCACGGTTCAATTTCATGCAATATTCCAATTACAATTAAACTCAATTCAAATTCCAGGTATGTGTCTTTGAGAGAGAGAGGAGAGAGAGAGAGAGAGAGAGAGAGAGAGAGAGAGAGAGAGAGAGAGAGAGTATAGTTATTGTTCTATTGGTTGGTCTGACCAATCCATAACATGCATTCTTGTGTACATAACGTGTACAAAATTGTACATAATAATTATTGGTTTTGTTTAACCTCCTTCGCAACATCTAAGGTCTTATCACGGAGGGGACCTACAGCTTTACGTGGCAACCGAACCACGGATCACTACATCGTCTGGACGCAGCGGACGGCCTTTCATCCAACTACTATCCGACCCACTGTCTCTTAACTTCGCTGATCAACGGGAAGCGGTGTTACGACATTGGCTACGACATTGGCTACGACATAGTCCACAAAATTGTACATACATAAAGTATATATATATATATATATATATATATATATATATATATATATATATACTGTATATATGGACTATCATGAATGAATCCACACGATTTTTCATAATGAAAAACTACCCTCAACCAGGATTCAAACCCGTCAACTCTTGAGTAGAAGTTGGGGGCTCAAGCCACTACACTACGACAGGATGAAAATTAACACACTTGCAGCTTACATGTTTACTTATATCGAAATAGTTTTTAGTGATTATAAAAATATATAAAATTCTTTATTTATTGCAGGTATTAAAATTACTCTAGCTGATAAATTGGTGATAATTGGTGATTCGGAGAGGCAACGTGTGATAGATCGCATACGAGCAATAACATTTCGGGAAGCTCGTGATGCTGGAGCCACCTCTATAACACGTTCATGGGTTGCCAAAAAGTTGCGAAGAAGTGAGGACTTCGTCAAAAGAAATTGGAATAAAACTTTGGATGAATGTGAAATGGATACAACCAAATCTGGGCGCCCAAATTTGCCACTCTCTCAGGAAACAAAGGACATCATTGAAAGCGGTACGCGTAAGCGGAAAAACAGCTGTGCTAAACTTTCTAGAGAGATCGAAGTGTTGAGAGGAAA
Source organism: Bathynomus jamesi (assembly GCA_023014485.1). Taxonomy (NCBI): domain Eukaryota; kingdom Metazoa; phylum Arthropoda; class Malacostraca; order Isopoda; family Cirolanidae; genus Bathynomus; species Bathynomus jamesi. The sequence continues at coordinate 79,655 of JAJOZX010004384.1, forward strand.
GATCGTTAGTGGTGAGATCATTCGACTGTACCGTCATAAACAAAGTTTAAAGCCTTGACATGAACTTCCAAAGCCAAGAAAAACTCAACTTAACATCGATGACAGAATGTGGTTTGCTCACTATCTTGAAGATTGGGATGTGGATGATTTCATGCATTTAGCTGTCTCCAATGAATTTTTTGTTTACGTAACACGTCGGCCTAACTACCAAAATGATCGAGTGTGGACCACAACACCAGATGAAATCGATAACAATGAACATTATCGCGAATAATTAAAAAGTCCAGACTGTGTCGGTGTGTTTGTTGTGTTCACTGCAAAGAAGCTCATGTGGGTGCTGAAGCCAAATGGTCAGAGTTGGGATGGACAGTATTTTCGTGATATTATTCTATCCCAGCATGTCATTCCTTTTCTAAGAAACCCAAACAATGTTATGGATGTCGATCAGGTCACACGTCTGCACGATAAGGCCCCCTGCTTTAAGGCATTAGCCACTCAACAGTTGTTGCGGAACCCTGAGATCGATTTCTTTGGAAATGAAGAATGGCCAGGAAATTCTCCTGACCTGAACGTCTGTGAACACATTGGATCAGTTATAAAGGACAAAGTTGAATGTCTCTTGTTTCAAGAACCTGCATCAAATCGATTTTCCAAGGATACAATGACGCAACACATTGAAATTGTTTTAGCAAATTTGCGTAACAATCAAGATCTATTCACGTCACTTTTGGCAAGCTACCCAAAGCGAATTCAGGCTGTCTTGGAAGCCAATGGCGGGAACACCAAATTTTAATTGTTTTAAATTCTCTTTTGTGAGGTATGTTTAGTTTTACTGTACCTCTAATGGTTTAGGCCATGGGAAGGGGGGGGGCCAAGGTTTATTGGAGCCCCGTACATTTACGCAACCGAGGAAAAGCATAACCCTTTCGCGTCGAGAGGTGTCCGTCCTTTTGCCCCCCCCCCATATATATATAATATATATTATATATATCAGGTCATCCCATAAGTAATGTTTTTTAGATCGGAATTTGAAGGACAAAAAAAACTCAACTGAAACTTTTTAATCTAGCAGTATATTTTCTATCGGAATCAATGACACTTTGCCAACGTCCTACAAGCTTTTCAATGCCATGTTTATAAAATTCAGGCGGTTTTGAGGCAAAAAACATACAAAGACTGGTCTGCAGGTCATCTAAAGAAGTATACTGTTTCTCGTCAAGATAGTTTTGCAGACTCTTGAAGAGATGATAATCTGAAGGCGCAAGGTCTGGGGAATATGGAGGATGTGGAAGTTTTTCCCACCCAAGCTCCTCAATTTTTGCGGAAGTGATCCGAGCGGTATGAGGACGTGCGTTGTCGTGGTGGAACACGATTCCTTTCCGATTAACCAAAGAAGGTCTCTTTTCTTTTAGTGCGGTGTTCAATCGATCCAGTTGTTGACAGTAGACTTGAGCGGTGATTGTTTGGTTGTGTGGTAAGGTTTCAAAGTGTATTACACCACCTTTATCCCACCAAACACTAAGCAACACCTTCCGAGGGTGAAGATTTGGTTTTGGCTGTGGTGTCGCTGGTTCTCTGGCACAAACCCACTGTCGACGGCGCTTAACATTCTGGTACAGTATCCACTTTTCATCACCAGTCACTAAACGGTGCAAAAACGGATCTTGGAGTTCACAGGAATGAAGAGCTGTGCTAATGTTTACCCGCACCCTCAGATTGTCGACCGACAATTCATGTGGCACCCATTTTCCTAACTTAGGCACTTTCCCGAGTTGTTGCAAATGTCGATGGATGGTGGACGGGGATGAATTGATTTTCTGGGCCAATTCTTCGACAGTTGTTGAACAGTCTTCTTCAAGTGCGGCTAACAGCAGGTCATCATTAAAGTCAGCGAGGCGTCCAGAGCGTGCTGCATCTGTCAAACAGCAGTCACCATTCCTAAACTTTTGAAACCATTTTTGACATTTCCTCACATGCAGAATATCGTTGCCATAAATGTCCTGAATGTTTCGCGTTGCTTCAGTAGCACTATTCCCTTTTTTGAACTCGTAAAGCATTATATGCCTGATATACTCTTCTGATACCGCCATGTTTATGAGGGGTTCACATAAAGCAAAACGCACGTCTTCACTGGTCAAGGTCTGTAAAGTATGTAGCGAAACACGATAGATCTCCTCTTAGATATAACCTTCGGAAAATTTATGCTTAAACCGAGTAGGACTAGTTTAAACTTAATCTATCGTAAAAAACGACATTACTTATGGGATGACCTGATTATATATATATATATATATATATATATATATATATATATATATATATATATATATATATATATATATTATATATACACACACACACACACACACACATATATATTATTATATATATATATATATAAAATTTATTAATTTACTCAGAGTGTATAAAAGTTTAAAGAAACATCGAAAACAAATTGTTTGGACAAGTGTGAAGGTTCGTGTCCTTCGAACATCGTTTGATTCACAAACGAGTGAATGTATGAAAAAGAAACGTTTTCATTCTGACAATATAAATTCTTGCCGTCATTCTCTCTTTGGAATAGCTTACAATGAAAATTCTACAATTTAAGGATTTCATTCTTCCTACAGTTACGGAAAGAAATTCGCAGAAAAAAATTCAAATTAAAAAAATACCATCTCAAAATTTGTGAAATTTTGTTATATGTATATTACATCTTGATTGGTAACTTTGGTTTCGCCCGAATTGTTCATTCTGACAAAGGTTAGGCTTGTTACTCCACCTTAGACCTACAGCTTAACATGGAATCGGAACCACGACCCATCATGGGTGGTCAGAAATTACAAAGTCCTCGTCCGGACCCGATCTTACGACCTTCCTATCAGCAGTCCAGCGTCTTAAACACTAGGTTACCCAAGGTACACTTTTGTCTACCAACCAATTTCTTTTATGGAATGATGAACAGCTGGATGTAGTGAAAAGACCTTTGATTTTTATTTACTTTTCTTCGATGTGCATTATTTTCACCGTTAATTCTTATTTTACACTCATTTTCTGAGATCTGTAAAGTAATGGCCGGCATGGGACTCAACACAAGGGCTGCATGGCGTTACATCTTTGAAGGAAGAAAGGAAATTTTCAAATGACGACAATTATCACTATTTTATTTGAATTAGACCAGTAATAGTAATGGGGGAAAATTCGTGATTTTAACACCAGATTATGGAAGACACCTTAAGTTGAATAAATTTTAAACCACAATTTACATTTTTTTCAGCACAAACAACACAAACCTTCTCTTAACCCTTTAATGCCCAGTGTGTGAAATTTTCATCGTTAACTTTGGAAGCAATTTTAGACCTTCCAGTTCCCAATGTGTGAAATTTAACACATTTCGAATTTTATTAATTATGAACAACAAAACTTTGTAAAATATATTTTTCAGTTATTTTGGGTCCAATTAAACGATTTTTATATCCCATTTTTTTTTTACTTTTCGATTTAATTTGGGTATGAAAGGGTTAAGGACCCGTATAATGAGACTGGCGAACAAGGCCCTTTTTAAAATCTCGTAGACCTACCCTCGACTGGCTGCCTCCTTCACAACAGTAATGGTTATTACTGTTTGGTTCCGTCTTGAAATAATTCTATATAAAATGTGTTACTACCTCGTGGTGTATGGACGTTTTGTTACCGCTCTGTGTAATATCGAAATAACTAGTGTTTATAAGTTCAGCGGTAAGTGCTATCTTATACCAGTGTGTGTGTTAAACATCAGTGAATTCGCGATAATAATTTATTAAGTGAAAGCCGATGAGAAATAAGAAGAAAAGAGGCAAATTAAAGGAAAGAATAAAGAATAAAGGAAAGCATAAAGGAAAGAATAAAGGAAAAAATAAAGGAAAGAATGGCGAAAAATACGAAGACTTGTGTAAACTGCGGTAAATTCAGAAAGCTGAATAGAGCTGGATTATGTTTAATGGAATCCGCTGCGCACCAGCTCTGCGATTGCAAAAATGAAGCCGACCAGGCCACGGGCTTAAAATGCATTCTGTGCAATACCTTTAAACACTACGAATGCATGAACTTAGATAGAAAAGACAAGAAAATGATAAATAGAATAAATAACAAAATCATAGGCATTTATGGCTTCCTGTGCATGAAGTGCATGGAAAAAAATAAGAATATGGTACAAAGAGCAATGAAAATGGGCAATACATGTTTACCGACAGATGACAAGGAAACACCAGGAAACGCTGACACAAACGAACACGAGGCGCAGAACAACGCAATACAGGAAAGCACGCTACAGCAGTAACACGAGGCGCAGGACAACACAATACAAGAAAGCACGCTACAGCACGATACGCTACCGGGAGATGCAAAAGTAGCCTCAGAGGATGAAATATCCCCTGCCAAAGAGCGATATAACAGGAACACAAAAGTGAAAGAGAGGGTTACCAGGAACACAAGGGAGAAAAAGAAAGATACCAAGAACACTAATGAAAACTCGCCGAAGACAAAAAAAAACCCACTGAGTAGGGAAGAAGTGGTGGCGGAACAGAAGAAAGCAATTGAATCACACAGAGCTCGTAAGGAGATTAAACGACGGGCCATATGCGAATATTATAAAACAGGGTCGTGCATATATGGAGCAAACTGCAAGTACAGTCACCCAAAAACATGCTTCGATATGATGAGGAATGGAAGATGCAGATACGGACAAAACTGTCACTTTTTCCACCCTCCTATGTGCAGACAGTCACTGACAGAGAAAATATCTAAATATAGAGTACCCATATTTTCACATAAAGGGTACCCAAAGAAGAGAACGGAGAAGAACAGACCCTATCCATATTAGAAGTAACAACAGGAGCAAGGAAACAAATTTTTTAGAGGAAATGAGGACGATAAAAGCACAGCTTGCCCTGCTAACAAGAAAGGACAGGACTCCGCAGGTATATTCCCCACACCATTACATACATCTCCCCTCTATCCAACACCACCCACCGATAATACAACCACAGTGGTATCAAGTGCCGCAACCTCAATTCTCCCAAATGCAGCGGCCAAACCAGTTACACCGAACAGGAACCGACATCGACCTGGAAACGACCACTATATAGAAAAACTGAACACGGAAATTAGAAACCCAATAAAAGTTTTATACACAAATATTCAAGGCCTCTACACGGACCATGCAGGCTGCAAATTACAATACTTACAGCATTTAGCTACCGAATCCAGCATATATAATTAGATATTATATGCCTAATGGAAACACACTTGCATAAATGCGAAAAAGGTTGTGAAAACTGCATCGAGGATACTGAATTAGCATTGCTGAACTACAACATACACAGAGCAGACAGAGTGGCTAGACGAGGGGGAGGCTGTTGCATCTACGTGAAAAACACATACACGTGTGAAGTGAAGGTAAACAAATCAAACAGAAGTAAACAAATCAAACAGCACAGTCGACGTTATTATATTAGAAGTAAAAGAACTGAACCTAACCATTATGAACATCTACAGACCACCAAACGCCACAAAAAGTTAATTCCAATTTGCTACAAATGAAATAGAAAACATTAAAATTACTTGAAACTCCAGCAACAAATATTCTAATTTTCAGGGATTTTAATTTCCTATTTATAACATGGAAGTAAAATGACGAAGTTATATATGTCGAGAAGTTTCATGGCAACATTACAAAAGATGATAGAACCCAAGCAACAATGCTATTAGATATTATGGAACATTACGCCCTTACCCAGGAAATCTGTGAAGCCACGAGAAAGGAGAACGTTTGGGATTTAATGTTGACATATAAAAACGAGATAATAAATAAAAAAGTAACGCACACAAAGTTCTCCGACCATAACCTCATCGATATACAATTGAAGTTAGCACCCAGAGGTCCGAAAACGCATCCTAGAGAGGCAGATGGAATATTTGAAGGCTTAAACATAAATTCAAAGAAAGTAAATTGGGAAAACGTAAATAAAGATTTAAAGAAGGTAAATTGGGATTTGCTACTTCACGAGAAGACTCCACATGAAATACTATGTATAATAGAGACTGAAACCAAACCTATAATACTGAAGCATATTGCAGAGAGACAGGAAAGAAAATGTAGCAAGCTCGAGAGGAAAATCAGGACACTATTCAAGCAACGAAGACAAACCGCTTCGCCAGTGGGCATCGAAACTGTTGTGGAAATAAACTCTGTCTATTAGAGTGGGTTTTTATTATCATATATATATATATATATATATATATATATATATATATATACACAAGGGTAATTCAATAAGTATCCGCACTTTTTATTTTCACAATTTTATTCACATCTGATAGATTATAAACACATCACTTCTCAACATAGTCTTCCTGTTTCTCAATACACTTAGTCCAGCGATCTACAAGCTTCCTAATGCCATCACAAAAATGTTTTTGGCTGTGTGCGAAGCCAGTCATGCACCGCCTCCTTTAGGTCATCATCGCCTTGGAATCGCTGACCTCTCAAAGCGTCTTTTAGTGGTTCAAACAGGTAAAAATCTGAAGGTGCCAGGTCTGGACTGTAGGCTGGATGGTCGAGAACTTCAAATTTAAGTTCTTGAAGGCATTTTATAGTCTGTGCAGCAGTATGAGGGCGCGCATTGTCGTGTAACAGAATAACACCTTCCGACAATCTCCCTCTCCGTTTTGTGCGAATTGCTTGCTTTAACTCATTCCGAAGCATGTCAGAATACGATGCACTTGTTACTGTAGTTCCACGCTCTAGATAATGTTCAAGGAGAGGGCCTCGTGTATCCCAAAACAGTGTTAGCATAACTTTACCTGCTGACGGCTGCTCTTTGAACTTCCTTGCAACGGGAGATGTTGGATGCTTCCACTGCATGCTCTGTCGTTTGTTTTCTGGTTCATAGTGATGGATCCAGGTTTCATCTCGGTTTTCCTTCTCGACCATCCAGCCTACAGTCCAAACCCGGCACCTTCGGATTTTTACCTGTTTGGACCACTAAAAGACGCTTTGAGAGGTCAGCGATTCCAAGGCGATGATGACCTGAAGGTGGCGGTGCATGACTGGCTACGCACACAGCCAAAAACATTCTTTTGATGGCATTAGGAAGCTTGTAGATCGCTGGACTAAGTGTATTGAGAAACAGGGAGACTATATTGAGAAGTGATGTGTTTATAATCTATCAGATGTGAAAATAAAATTGAAAATAAAAAGTGCGGATACTTATTGAATTACCCTCGTATATTATATATATATATATATATATACACACAGGGGTTAGACAAAATAATATGAACACCCGCCGATTTCACCGGTTATCTTTACGGACTGCTCAGACACAAAGTAAACGGTCAAATGACTGGCAAACCTATTTAAATGCGTAACAGAGAATGTATACGTCATGTTATAACCCTCACGTTGTTTTTACAGTTCTGAGTGAATTATGAATTAGCAGTTATGAAAGACCTGTCAGACTTCCAAAGAGGGCAAATTGTCGGAGCGCGGATGGCTGGTGCATCGGTGACGAAAACCGCTCAGATGTTCAATGTATCCAGAGGAACTGTCTCTAAGGTCATGTCTGCATACCAAAACCATGGAAAGACAAGCACCTACAAATGCAATAGTGGACGCAAGAAGAAGCTGTGTGATCGAGACCGCCGGGTGCTAAAGCGCATTGTGACAAAGAACCATAAGACCACAGCTCCAAAAGTGACTGCAGAGCTTAACCAGCATCTTGCAAGCCCGGTATCGACCAGAACTGTACGTCGCGAGCTCCATGGAGCTGGATACCATGGGAGGGCTGCAATTGTCAAACCCTTCCTTTCGCACATCAACATTGAGCGGCGCAGAAAATGGTGTAATGACCATAAGAATTGGTCAATGGACCGGTGGAAGAATGTAGTCTACTCCGACGAATCCTCCTTTACGCTATTTTCATGTTCCGGTCGAGTTTACGCCTGGAGACAGCCTAAAGATGCTTATGACCCCGACTGCCTGACCCCAACCGTTAAGCATGGAGGCGGATCTGTGATGGTTTGGGCAGCAATATCGTGGAATACTCTTGGCCCAGCTGTAGTACTGCATGGTAGGGTTAACCAGGTCCATCCCATGGTCCAAACGCTGTTTCCCAATGGCGGCGCCGTCTTCCAGGATGATAATGCACCAATCCACACCGCTGGGGTCTTTAAAAACTGGTTTGAAGAGCATGTTAGTGAAGTAGAACGCTTGGATTGGCCTCCACAATCCCCGGATCTTAACATTATCGAGCATCTGTGGTGTCAGTTGGAGCAGCAGGTCAGAAGCCGATTCCCACCCGCGTCTTTGGAGGAACTGGAGCAGGGTTTGCTCGAAGAATGGCTCAGGATTCCTCTAGCCACTGTCCAAAAGCTGTATGAATCAATTCCCCGACGCATTGCAGCTGTTATTGCCGCTAAAGGAGACCAACTCCATATTAAGAATAAAAACCGCCATTTATCAAGGTGTTATTATTTTGTCCAACCCCTATATATATATATATATCTATATATATATATATATATAATATATATTATATAAAGAAACTTATAATTTATAATGCATTTACATTATTAAACATTATAAACTGAATTGGTGGCAGCGTAAATTACATTTAAATGTTATTCTGCAAAGGAGAAAATGAATGCATTGCACCCTAAAGGTGAATGAATACCTTTCGATTACACTAATGGATGAAGAATCGTCTTGAAATGAAGCTGTGACACGTTTGACTGCAAGATCTATTCATATTCAAGAAGGTGATGTCCAAAGACGTCAACGGATGAAGATTAGGGTGTAAGGATTTCACTAGAATCGATAGAGTTTGGATTGGAGTCCCAGCTGTCACTTTGGTGAAATTTTTTTCCAAGAAATAAATAATTATGTATATATAAACGGTGTCGGCATTTTTTGTTTCTATTCATTTAATATTAATGAAATATATATATATTATACTGTATATATATATATATATATATATATATATATATATATATTATATATAATATTATTATATTATATATATAATATATATATACACACACACACCACACACACACACACAGAGGGATAATCTTAAGATAGATTGCAACGAAACGCCTGTGGGAGGAACAAGGGAAAATACTTTGATATCAGTTCCTGAAGTAAAGAGGTTAATTAAAGAGTTAAAGACTGATTCTGCGTCAGGGGCAGATGACCTATCACTTAAATATGCCAATGACGTAGTATATCTGCATATATCATTGCTCTTATCAGTAATGCTTCCTCACAGTCATATCCCTACAGAGTTCATGAGGGTATATATCTTGCCCCTGGTCAAAAATAAGTACGGAGACACTTTGTCCAGCAATAATTACAGGTCTATTGCTGTCGCTTCCTGCTTCTCGAAACTATTAGAAAAACTCTTGTTACTCCGATTAAATGATTACCTATGGATATCTAATCAGTTTGGTTTTAAAAGGTCCCACTCAATTGATCTGTGTATCTATGTACTTAAAGAAACAATTTCTAAATACATTGACAGTAATTCAACTATTTATAGCTGTTTCTGAGATATAACTAAGGCATATGATAGAGTGAACCACAATATTTTATTTGCAAAACTAGAAGACAGGAAGGTTCCCATGTGCATATTGAATTTATTGAAATTTTGGTATTCCCACCAATCTTTTACCGTTAGGTGGGGCAATGTACCATCCGAATGTTTTGGCTCCTCTTGCGAGGTGAGACAAGGCTCTTTGCTCTCCCCTATGCTGTTTAATGTGTATATTGACGGATTAATTGCTTCACTTAATGAGGCAACAGTGGAATGTTGTATAGATAACACAAGGATAAATAGTTTATGCCGATGATATGGTGTTAATAAGTCGCAGAAACATTCTTTTTAATGTTACAAAAACTAAGGTTATGCAATTTCATCCTAAAAGCTAAAATCAGCCAGCTGACATTAGTTTAAAATGAAAGGTGAAGTAATTGAGGAAGTAAAAGAGTAAGTATTTGGGTCAAACTATTACCAGCTCCTTGAGTGATGACTCGGATATAAGAAAACAATCTCGAAGCCTTTGTGCTAAAGCGAATATGACTATAAGGAACTTTCGGTTCTGTACAAGTGAAGCTAGAGAGACACTCTTTCGTACTTTCTGCAGTAATATATAAAGACAGCAACTCTGGTTGAATTATAAAAAAGGTTCTGGCAGAACTCTAAATTTGCCTTACAACGGGTCTTTTTACTAAGTTTTAGACTCTTACATAAATTACCACCGAGATGCTCAGCTTCGCGAATATTTGCTACCCGCAATGTCCCGAGCTTCCCGGAGGTAAGAAGACGTGCTCAGTACAGTCTAGTGCAAAGAATTAAAAAATCAACCAACCCGATTATCTAAGCTATCCATGAGTCCTGCCGTTTATCCTGCCGTTTATTTTCGTACTTCTTGGTACGAAAACGTCTGTCTGTAGCTCCACTTAACTTCGACATTACTATATTATTTCTAATCATTTGTATATATCTTTATCCTTAGTATGTGAACGTTCATTGTATTAATAATATTTGTCATATGGACTATAGTCTGCCAATAAACATTTTCATTTCATTCATATATACAAAATGCGAACTCTTTAAATACACACTGATTTTCATTCTGATAGCTCCTATTGTCTCTCTCTCTCTCTCTCTCACACCCACCCACATAATTGAGGGGTCGCGCTTCTTACGGTACCTAAGCGCCACCACCGGCGAAAACGTGTTTTTGATGGATATCACTATTTTCACCCTTCCTGTATCGCGTGGTTTGGGTTATAATGACCTTACGACAATAGAAGTATGTTTGAAAACCTTATGAAGCGAACTACTTTTTTCACCTCTATCGCCAGCCAAAAGTTCACCCAAGTTCGGCATAATAAGAAAATAAAAAAATAAAAAAAATATATATAAAATATAAATATGAAATCTATTCCAAAAACTCATCAACATCTTCATTAGCATACTTAGAACTCTAATTTAGCCAAAAATTACGTTCTAGCTCAATTAATAACATACTATTGCCAGAATATTGCTGAAATTTGGAGGCGATTTCTGACAAATTTTAATTTTGACGCTTAGATACCGTAAGACGCGGGACCCCTCATATATATATATATATATATATATTATATATATATATATATATATATATATATATATATATATATATATATTATATATATATTGTGAAATAACCCGCAGAATAAAATGATAAGCAACGCTAAGCAATGCTAGGCTTCCTTACTTATATGGACTTGTAAAAACACACAAACCGAGCAATTCTGTGCTGCCAATCATTATTACGATTAATACTGCTTCCTGTCAGTTGTCCAAATGGTTAGTCAAATTCTTATCCACTCTTTTTTTATTCAGGAAGGAGAGGCCAAGGGCGAAGGGGTCGGTCTCTAATTCTCATGTTATTAATAACGAAGATTTAGTTAAAAAGTTAAATGCTATTCAGTGTCCTATTAAATACCAATTAGTAAGTTTTGATGTAGTACCTTTATTTACTAAAGTACCAATCAATGACTTATTACAATTTCTCAAGGAGGACATTGTATTTCAGTTTAATACTAACTTTTAATTTTATAAACGGTGTTTGGAATACACACGGGTGGACTCCTTTCTCCGGTTTTGTTTATATTACTCAGTAGTATTGTTAACTTTGATCTAAAGTGGCTACGGTATATATATATATATATATATATATATATATATATATATATATTATATATATATATATATATATTATATATATACAGGGTGTTCGGAAAGTCACTGTGCACTTATATTTATTTAATAGCATACAATAGTATAACATTGCATATATGATAGAGGTTATGGATGGGACCATCAGAACTTATAAAAGGTGTTGAAAGTGATGTCCTTTAACAGCAATACAGGCCTGGACCCGTCTTATTTTATCTTGAAACACCTTTGTCAGTTCTTCATTAATTAACATTAATTATATAAGTGCACAGTGACTTTCCGAACACCCTGTGTATATATATATTATTTTATGTCTGTGGACCATTCAATTAAATGTTTATTAATTCCTTGACAGTATCAAAAGACTCGTTCTCTCCATGAAATTCGCTTTAGATATTGAAAAGGATAATTCTATTCCATTTATTGATACAATTATTTGTAGAAGTACGAATAACTTTAAATTTAAAGATATCAATGATAATTAATCAATGATAATCGAAGCTTATCAATGATAATTCTTATCCGCATTTCTTTTCCAAACACCATAAATAAGTCCCTTCAAACGATTTACATTTATTTCTGTTCTTAAGAGCCGTGAGAATAGTTAGGCCAGAAATTTTAGATAGTGAATTTAACAAGCTAAGGAATCATTTTATAACACTAACGAAGTGTAAAAAAGAGAATGAAAATATAGTTTATGTTTGTCATATCCTAAAAATTTCATTTACCTCACTACTAATTTTAAATTAATTCTGATAAATATAAACTTCTAGGCAGCTTTAAGCCCTAGACCCTGTCCCAAAGGTGGTAGCTGGTGAGGGAAGCCATATTTTGGGACCTCTTTGCTAGTGACCCGTTACCCATGTTGGGCTTCCATCATGAAAACGAAAAACTTTAGTATTTTTCATTTACCATTATTTATTCGGGTTATAGTGGCTTTAATTTTCCCAAAAGAGTTCTTTGTTCCATGCACGGTCTCTGCGTAACATAAAAGTTTCTCAGCGGACCATTCTGAGTAGTTGTAGCACACACACACACACACCACACACACACACACACACACAGTAATATATATATATATATAATATTATATATATATATAAACAATTATGCGGGTTTGAAATATAATTGAATAATTGAAAGACAATTCTGGCTGAAACCAAGATTGGAACCTCTCACCAAAATTAGGTTAACATACTTTTACATCCTTTCTATTTCGGATATTAAAAACATCTTATCGAACCCGAGCTTATTGGCCAAAATATTACTTTATACCGAGTTCATTGATGATAATACATTTTTTGAAACGAAAGATGATTTTGTTTTAATATTATTTGGATATTTAGGGATGAAAATAACTTTTTATTTTTTAATCAGTGTATCGAGGAAATAATTTTAAATAGATTTTAGAAACGTAGGATTTAATGTGTAATGTGATGTTAACTGCGCGAGCGCCCAGTTACGAGTCGAGTCGTAAACATGGGCTACGCAAAGAGATATCTCATTTTAAAGTTTAAACTTGTGTATAGAGGGGCTGCGCAGAAATGATCAGAAGCGAAAGCCCGTGATATTACAGGTTGCAGGAAACGGGTTAATGTAGGGTGTTAAGGTGTAAGGTGTGAAGTGTTAGGGTGGAATGTTAAGGTGTAACTTTTAATAATGTTTCATCAATGTAAGATGTTAAGATGTAATGTATTTAATCAATGTATCATAGTATGTAGTAGTGTGTAATTACTTAATGAATGTAAGATATAAGGTGTACTATATGTAATCAACGTATAAGATGTAATGTGCACCGTATGTAATTAAACTATGATGTAAATATACTGTATAATGTATTTAATTTATATGGAATGTAGAGTGCTACGACCGTATTAAATTGCATGTAACAATTTTATGACAACTAAAATAATTCACTGTCATATAAGTGTGAATTTTATTTACTTTTTATTGTATTATTATTACTAGCACAATTATTTCTAATGCCGAAAACATAAACACGAAATAATTTTTAAACACAAAATAGGGAGGCTGTTTAAAGAGTAATAACAGTTGAAGAGGAAAGAACAAAAAAAAGTCATCGGACGGCAATTCCAAATTTTAAACAAGTCTCTCTCCCCGACTGAACAAATCTGAAGAAAACGGACTGAGGACGGATCAACGAGAAGAAAAAGAAAAAAACGACTCTCGAAATTCGACTCCAATTTCATGACTTCACATTATAACGGCCTCGACAAGACGACTCAGAATTTTTTTTGACTCACTGAACGAAGCGGATGGAATAGCCCCTGACTCCACGAAAAGAAAATTAGAGTCGAAACGGGTGAGTGAAACAGTTTGGCTCTGTGAAAATTATGAAAATGCGCGCTATGAGAAGAAATTTTGAAAATGATGGGCGCCATCTTGAATCATAGAAGGGAATCGGAATTTGCTTGCAAATGAGATACACAATGCATTTTACTGTTTAAAGTACCGAAACAGAGTAGTTATTAATTTTATAAACACTATAAAACGGATAGCAAAAATTTGACCGAAATACAGTATAAGGAGCGTACTGAGGACGTGGAAATGCCTTTATGTGGATGTAATAGAGACCACCGCTTGCCACCAAAAATGTAGTGAACCCCATTTTACAAACCTCTTTTACAATTTTTATTATTTACGTTACTTCATTCAATTATCATTCCCGTTACACTCGTTTTGCTGTACTATATAAAAACGGGTAGCGGGTAGCTATGGCCGTGAGCGCCATTTTCACTTTCGATAAATGCAAAAGAGACCGGGTATGCTTATACACTTAATTACACTTTACTGACTTTTATTTATACTGAAACACGTTAGACAAACGGGGTAATGCGAGGGGGGAGGAATTAGCGTCAGCATTCAGCCGGAGAGAAGAGAGACTCACGAAAGAATATTCTAAATTTACAAAAACATCGTAAGACAAAAACACCTAATTAGGCCAACGGCCATCCGATAACTGAAGATGGGCATTTTCTCTCATTTAGACCTATTTCGGGGTGTTGCCAACTAGCATTTTATAAACAAACCATTTTTAATTCTTATTATAACAAAACATTTAATTAGACATTCTTAAATTTTTATAAACACATTTTATTCTTTAATTACACATTACTACAGCTATATTGCCTTTAATTAATGTGGGATGTAATGTGTAATGTACCTAATTACTGTAAAAAATGTAGATACGTGCAATATGTTTAATCAAGGTAAGAAGTGCTATGTACGTAACACGCGCTAATGTCTCTCTGTCTGTCTGTCTGTCTGTCTGTCTCTCTGATCGTAGTGAGAACTGGATGAGATATCTAAAAAGGAAGTTTGCGAAATTATTACTGAAAATAATGAAATAAAATATATTCGTTCAAAACTGATTTCTTTTAAATTTAATATGAATGAAATTTTCGAATTATCTCAAAGTAACAGAAAGTTCAACGCACACGCATTTCTATGACATCTTTTTCTGCATTTGAAATAAGATTTTATTTTTTTTAATATTTATTTCATTTTTTAAACCGACGTAGTCGTAGTAGCATTAGCTAAACCTCAAAAGAATTTTTAAAATAGAAAGAGATATTGAACTGTGTATTTTATTCAATTTTCAGTTCACACTATTTATCTCTACACTCTGATTTAGAATAGATAATAAAAATAGGACTATATTTAATTTTAAAAAATCTAAAGCGTTTCAAGACGCTCATATTAGGTCGAAAGTAGCTTAGAAAGTGGACGAAACGGCTCTCTTCTAGACGAGTGGTGTCCTCTGAAACTATCTACAAAAAGTACGCATCAGGGTATAAAAGAAAGCATTTAACCTCTCTTAATGTCCAGGAAGGTTCGTCAGCGCCCTTATATGGGTATGTATGATACGTATGCATATGCCGAAAGTTTATTGGTGAAGTTTTGGATGATGATTGGTGGAAAATTTACAGCCATATGATTGGGTGAAACTAATACGGTTCTTTTTTGTTTCATCAAGCTCTACTCTTTTATGTATTATATGCGAAATGATAAAGATAAAAATGATAGTGTTATCGTAGTAATTATTTAATTGAGTACAGAAAGCGCATATTTGAATATATATTAGGGTGTTTCATAAATTAAAAGTTTGGAAAAATTTTAATCCACATGGATCCCCTTGTTCCATTTGCTGAGGAGACTGATAAACCGAAGTATTAATTCAATAGTTTAAAGTTTACGGGTCCCCAGTTTGATGCTCTGGCAGATCATAAACGGAAAAAATTAAACAAAAATCTGTCAATGAATTTTTATTCAACAAACGAGTACCATTTCACTACACATTTTCACAAAGATACAAAAAACATAACCACTTCTTGCGAATCATTTGTCCATGAAATCCTTCTTGGTTTTATTCGGGTATTTCGCCCTATGCTGCATCACAGTTTTGAGCAAATACTGCTTCTGCTCTTCGTTCTTCGTCAGAGAACAGTTGAACTCTTTGGTGAGCGCGATGGCTCTTTCGGCCGATCGTTGACGACAGAGATTTTGTTAACAGTTGCCGCTGCTTGCTTGAAGCCCTCTACTTCAGTCCACTCGGCAACTGGCTTTTTCAAGAATTCTGTGTCCAAGTCGAATGCATGGAAGAAAGCCATCGTCTTTCCTGTCACGAACTCCGCCAGGTGTTTCGAGGCAAGATTCCTGACGTTCTTCCTTGGGGTCGCTTGAGTTCCTTTTCGATGCGGGCTTACCCAAACTGACGACCATCTGAGCCTTTTCTTCATCTGCCACATCTGCGTCGAAGAACGCCATGGCAATAAGAGTCTCAGAGATTACCATAGGTGTCGAGACATGGCTTCTTGCGCAGCGTTAACACACGAATATCCCGACATGGCAAAGGCTTCCGCGTCACGCAGAAATTCCAGATCAACTGCGGCAGCCTTGCTTGAGGTTGCAGCACGAGTCCAACCTCGGATGTAGACGAGGGACACGAAGAGACCTACGGCTGTCAGAGCTTCCAACTCGTGACTCGACATCTTGAACTGCTTCTTCAGTAGAATTACTTTCAAGGAGTAGATGGCTATCGCCATCCATCGAGCGTGATGGTAAGCGCCAGGGGCTCTGAGAGGGAAATCCACCACTTTTTGCTTCTCCCAGGAAGATGAGAACCAACTGTAGCAGTTCCTTGTAGTCATCGCGCTGATGCGACGTGCTCACCATCCCTCTCACCAGCAGGACTGACTTCTCCTCAGTTCCCTCATAGAGTCATTGACTTGAGCAAAATCGTACGGCCGCACGTCCAACCGTCGATGAACTTCCATTGTGCCTGAACCTCTTGAAAACGGGTATATCGGGGCCACTTGAAGGGCCGTATGCACGCTTGAAGACGGAGCTGAGGATGACTTCATAGATGTGATGCCGACAGGGGAAGTACATGAGTTCTCTGCCAAGACCTTTCTGTTTTCGCTCTGGTCTACACCTGGAAAAGAAAACAACTAAATAATTCCACAGAAATAATTTCACATCGTAATTAATTTCATTAATTAATAAAGAAAAGCAGTACTGGGACTCGAACCAGTGTCATAGCCGTTTGCGGCATCGCTCAAGTCGGCGTACACAGCACGCTATCCACTACACCATCTAGGGAGTGGATAGCGTGCTGTGTACGCCGACTTGAGCGATGCCGCCAAACGGCTATGACACTGGTTCGAGTCCCAGTTACTGCTTTTCTTTATTTATAAAACTGATACGTGTACACTACGTTCTCTTTGACAATTCATTAATTAAATAAATTTCAATACCAGTAAAATTACATTAATTAGTATCATAAATAATTACCAGCTTAGTTGTCCAATATGCAACAGACTAATTAATTTCATGTAATATTAATAATAAAAATCACTACCACAGTAAAATGACAGAAATTAAATAATAATAAATTTCAATACCACAGTAAAATGAGATATTAGTAGCATATATAATTACCTCCATAGTTGTCCAATAGGCTATACAACACGAACCGCTCAGTGACGAAGAAAACCGTCTTCACTGCAGGCAGGCGAGAAATGAACTGACAAAAAGTCGTCAAAGTTGGGGACCTCTAAATGCAGCGCGATCTGGGTTCAAACTTGCACAAACGTGTTTTCTTGTTCTTAGAATACGGAGAAACGTGTGGATTAAAACTCCAAGCTCATTTTTATTTTACCCTATAGGTATGAAACACCCTAATATATATATATATCAAAAGTGTCCAGAGCTGGCTGAAAAATTAGGTTATGATAGTCCAGTTGTAAATATTACACTATAAAGGACAGGACAAAAAACTATCTAACAGGAAGGGACGTTGCAGTGTGTGTGTGTGTGTGTGTTTTAATAATGTAATACACATCCTATTACGTATCTGTACTACAGTTAGTTTCTTTCAACTTTATTTTCTAATGTATGTAATAACATTAAACAAGACAGTATTCGAACATCTTAGAACGAGGAATCCTCAACCGATAAAGGCTGCTGCATCCGGTCGTAAAAGGGTTATTTCTTGTAAAATAGGAAGTATAAATTCCAAATCTGGCATGTACGACTCTATAAATGGGTAAAACATTAAAAGATTATGTCTTTATGGTGTCTCTTTTAAAAATGAAAATTTATAGCTCATATACTTTACGCTATGTTATTATTTTGTTTCACCAAATCCACTCTAAAAGTAACGCGTAGCGACATATACAGAGTGTCCCAAAACAACGTATACATTTTTAAAAAACTTATAACAGGCGAACCCACTAACGGATTCAGATGATTTTTATTTCTTTTTATAGGTAAAATATACAACATCGAAATAATTGATAGTTTAATTTGTTTTAAACACGTAAGTGTTCGAAATGTCGACCATTGACATCAATGCACCACTGCGCTCTTTGATTCACTGATTGGCAGACTTCAACAAAAATGTTTGTAGGGATATTTCTACACGCTTCTTCAACTGTGCTCTTTAGTTGTTTAAGTGATGTAGGTCTTCTACTGTATACTTCATTTTTCAAATGACCCCATAAAAAAAGTCAAGTGGGTTCAAATCTGGTGAACGTGGTGGATACTCGATACTACCTCGTCGTCCGATCCACCGATAATGAAATGTTTCATCAAGGTAGTTCCTGACATCCTGATGGTAATGAGGAGGTGCTCCATCTTGTTGAAAGTAAATG
This sequence comes from Bathynomus jamesi, assembly GCA_023014485.1. NCBI lineage: Eukaryota > Metazoa > Arthropoda > Malacostraca > Isopoda > Cirolanidae > Bathynomus > Bathynomus jamesi. The sequence goes on from JAJOZX010004384.1 coordinate 98,598, forward strand.
TTCTCATCTCCGTATAACTGTCGAATTGCAGGAAAACCTTTTCCCCGAAGCATGTTGAGGTAGCTATGACCGGTAACTGTACCATCGAAAAAGAATGGACCAACCAAACCTTTGGAAGAAAAACCACACCAGACAGTTATACCCGGTAAATTTACATGTCGTTCCACATAAATGTGTGGATTTTCTTGTGACCAGTATGTGCAATTATGACGATTAATTGTACCATTCAACTTAAATGTAGCCTCATCAGATCACACAATTTTGTCCGCAAATTGGCCATCTTCTGTGTTTTTTACTCGAAACCATTCACAAAACTGGATTCTGCGATCCGGATCATCCTCATTCAAGGCATGTAATAATCTCGGGATGTAAGATTTCCATTTAGCATTCTTCAGAATTCTGTGGACACTTGTCTTACTTTTCCCTGTTTCACGAGCACATTGTCTCACAGATTTTCTTGGTGATCGGTTGAATACCTGTAGCACTTCATCAGAAGTGTCAGCATCTGTTGATGTCTTTGGACGCCCAGTCGCTTGCTTCTACACATCATGCACAGTACCGTATACTTCAAATTTCTCACACATACGTGAAATGGTAAGTCGAGTTGGAGGATTACTTCCAAAATTGTCTCTCCACTGTTGTTGAACCTTTGATATCTTCTCAACTTTAAAATACGACTTTAGTATCCATTTTCGTTGCTCAAATGATAAGCGCACACTTCCATTTTCCATGTTTACTGTAGGCAGGCAAGGCTATTACTAATTTCGATTTTGTATCTCCTTAGGCTAGCCAAGGCTGTTAACAATTTCGCTTTTGTATCTCCTTAGGCTATAGGCTATAAAAAGAAATAAAAATCATCTGAATCTGTTAGTGGGTTCTCCTGTTATAAATTTTTTAAAAATGTATACGTTGTTTTGGGACACGAATACGCAGGAAAATTGTGTATTAAAACGAATATATACAGATGATAAGCAGATATATATCACACCCACACACCCACACATATATATATATATATATGAGAAATAATTCACGTGAACTTCAATAAATGTACTGCAACGCACAAGGAAAACGTGTTGTATCACACACACCACACACACACACACACACACACACACACACACACACAATGTATATAACTACCATATATCTGATATATTCCTTTTAAGGTGAATACATTTATTTACATATGACTATACACTTTAAATCCTATCCGCTGTGCCTATTTTAAAATTAAGAGTATGACTGAGCCTAAATGCAGTTTGAATGATGAAAATGTAAAGAGTACATTCTGTACTTTGAAGGTACTTTGAAAGTAACGTGAAAAATCTTTTTTTAATCCTTAATGTAAATGAAATTAAATTGCTTGATATCAAATTAGAAAACAATTTAAAATTTAAAATACATTTAATACATTTAATGAATACATTAAATACATTCAATGCAAAATATGTTCAAAATAAATTTTATACAGTATTAACACTCATTAAAAATATCGTAAATTCTAGATTTCTCTCCTTACACGACATTACTCATTTATTCATCCACACTTAGAACACAACATTACAACATGGAATGGTACAAATAATTATATAAGATATTCGTTAGAAGTAATCCATAAAAAATACTTACAGACTCTCTCTCAAATAATGATAATAGACAATCTCATACTTCTCCATTGTTCAGAGATTTGAATATTCTAAAAATAAGCGATTTAGATAAACTAACTATCGGTATTAGCATGTACAAAGTGGTTAATAATAGAGACCTTCGCCCTTCCACAGGACGATTACCCGCATCACACCAATCATAATCATAATATAAGGCTTCTTATCATAATACAAGGCTTCTCATCATAATACAAGGCTTCTCATCATAATACAAGGTTTCTCAGTGATTTCATACACAAACCAAATTATTCAATGCAAACTGCAGGAAGTATTCTCTATTACACAGGAGCAGATATAAGGAACTCCATACGTTTACATGTCAAGTAGGCGCCATCATCAATTTCATTTTTCAAATAACTAAAATAACACTTTATTAACTCCTATTAATGTACAACATCCTAGCTGCATATATACAGTGTCCCAGAGGTCCTGCCCCAAAGGCTAATGTCATGTATTATGGGGCAGGACTTTTGCGACACCTTGTATACTGTCACTCGTAAAAGTCACTAAACCAAAAAATTAGAGTCCTCTTTCAATAAAAATTACATAGGCCTATAGTATATATAAAATTTACAGTCTTAATTCGGGTGCAATCACAAATTTCTAAAATGATATTTTGAAAGTAGTCACTATTTTACACCAAGTTCATATTGTGATTCCTTTATCTGTATTTCTCTCGTTTTAAGATTATTATCCCTTGTTTTCGTTCGTAATAATAGAAATTACTTTATTATTGGTATTATATTAAATTATTTTTTACGTTTCTTTTACTTTATAATTATTTCTAAGTTGAGATTATTTCAGTTTTCAATTATAATAACAACTTAATTAAAATTAATTATATTTTATTTTTTTATTATTTGTATTTAAGTTTATTTTTTTTATATATTGCAAAAATTTAAATGAATATCAAAGATTTTGTTTGAAAAGCTCTCCTGCTTTCCAACGGTATATTCAGATAAGAATACTTTGGTACGACTAATTACCACTGAATTCAAAATCAAGCATAAATGCCAATAATTCGTAAGCCTCTATGGATGTGATGTCTGTCTGAATAATTATTATTTTTTGGTTTGTTTATTTAGAAATATATTTCCTGCAAGTTTTTCTAAATTTCTGAGAACCCTTTTCGTCCAGAAGCAAAGCGTTTGATCTACTTTCGACCTACTTCTAATTTACTTTTGATCTACAGGGTGTATATAAAGTAACGCGAGTGAAGAAACAAATCCGATTTGAATTATATTAACACGAGTGAACATGGACGAGTAATATTTATTACATGTACTTTTTATAACAACTGTATATTCCGTAGTAAGGTTTATGAGAGGTGTTGAAAATGTTTTTTAAGAGTTATAAAACAAGTTGAAACTAGTTTAAACCAGTTCAAATCGGATTTGTCTCTTCACTCGAGATATACGAAACTTGTTTAAAACAGTTCAAATCGGATTTGTATCTTCATTCGCGTTACTTTATACACACCCTCTGTACTAACAACGTACTCTTGAAGTACTTCATGATTTGGAGAGTAAATTTAATTTAATTTATAATTTCACTTTTAAATAGGCGCAGCAAACAAGATTTTTAGTGTACGAAGCTACGCAGACCGCGTGAACGATCGGTTCAAAAGGTCCTGTCGTGAAACTCCATATTATGCATGTTTCTCACCAAATTTATCAGTAAAAAACATAATTTTAGGACAGTATTTTTTTAACCGAGTGTACAAATGTTTTCGAGTCAGTAAATAACAAACGTAACGAGGAAAATAAATTTACCTTCCCAAAATCTCTTGTCAGTGCATCTTGACTTCCTATTTTTACAAATACACACACTAATCAGCTAAATCTCTCTATCTCTCTCTCTCTCTCTCTCTCTCTCGTGAGGGATATTTCTTAGTATAAAATCTCTTGTCAGGGATGCTATTACTTAAAGAAAAAAAAATTCCTTTGTACAGTTTCAATCGGAACTCTCCAAAATATGTTATAATATGCTATGCTATGCTATGCTACACTAAAATACACATTCAAATTTCTAAAAAGACAGAAACTGTATAGTGTGTATATATACACACACACACACACACACAAGGTTGACAAAAGTAAAGGGTCATAAATAGTCAAAGTAAATAGGGTGGCCGTTGTCAACCCTCCAACTATCGTCCAATTGCCTTGATTTTTTGCCTTTATAAAGTTTTTCAACCTATCCTCAATAGGAAGATTCTTAAACACCTTTCTTCTCACAAGCTTCTTTCAGGTCGTCAGTATGGGTTCCGCAAGGGACGCTCTACCGGTGATCTTCTTGCATGTCTCTTTGACTGTTGGTCATCTTCCTTTCGGGATTTCGGTGAAACCTTTGCTATTGCGCTAGAGTCTAGACATATCAAAAGCTTTTGATAAGAGTCTGGAGCAAATCCTTAATTTTCTAATTACCCTCCTTCGGTTTCTATCCTTCTATCTGTGCTTTTATCTCTGATTTCATTTCTGGCCGATCTATAGCTGCGATTGTAGATGGCCACTGTTCTTCTCCTAAAGCTATTAAGAGGGGTGTTTCTCAAGGTTCTGTTCTGTCACTCACTCTCTTCCTCTTATTTACCAATGATCTTTTAAGTCGCACTTCCTGTCCCATCCTCTCCTTTGCCAATAATTCTACCCTTCACTTTTTCACCCACTTCATAAAGTGTACCGCTCAACACTCACTCATCACAGGACTATCCCCTTATCTTCAACAATATAAAACTCAATTCAATCCTTCCTCTTCTCTTAACATTCTTGGCGTTTCCTTTTCTCGTGACCTTTCCTGGAGAGATCACGTATACTCTCTTTTCAAAACAGGTTCGAAGAAGTTAGGTGTGTTGTACCGTTTCCGCAGTTTTTTCACTTCCATTCAGTTGCTGTCTCTCTACATGGGTTTCGTCCGCCACTGTATGGAGTATGCTTCTCATGTGTGGGGTGGTTGAACCCACACAGCCGCTCTCTAACGAAGGGTTAATCGGTATTCTCACTGTTTCATTTACTTAACCGGTCAACTCTGAAACAAACTTCCTCAATCCATCTTTCCCTCTGTCTATAACCTCCAGTATTTCAAACGCAGAGTGTCCAACATCTCGAAGACTTTGGACCTTTATTTCGGTTCTCTTCTTCTTCTATGGGGAAGGGTTTTGTAGCCATTCGTCCTTGGCTTGGCCCCTCCTTCCTGCATCAAAAAAGGAAAAGAATAGAATACATATATACACACACACACAGGGTGAGTCACGACGAAATGTCATAACTTCGGGAGCTTATAGCTGAGGTTATTCCCAGTCAAAAACTTCATATGAACATAGGTTCGATTCTTAACGGTTATGGAGCTATGGATGTTTGAATGTTTAAAAATAAGAATGAGCGAACAAATACCGCTAGTTTTTATTCATGAATTTACAATAACTGTTCAAAATGACTACCCCCGGCCTCAATACACATCGCGGCTTGTCTGTGAATCGTGCGTGTAGCTCATTAGTTCATTACGATTGTCCTTTATGAGGGCAGCAGCATCCAGAATGCGACGGAGCAATGCATCTCGTGTTTCCACTTTTCGCTGGTACACCAGCTCTTTCACGCGCCCCGACAGATAAAAATTTAGAGGGTTAGGTTCGGAGACTTGGCTGGCCAATTTTGTGCACCACCACGACCGATCCATCAACCAGGGAAGCGATCATCGAGATGCGTTCTCATTGTACGGCTAAAATGTGGAGGAGCTCCGTCTTGTTGGAAGTACATACGCAATTGTGTTGCCAAAGGTACATCTTCTAACAGTGGCGGCAGTTCGTCTTGCAGAAATCATAGATAAATGTCACCTGTAAGACCACCTTCGAAGATAAACGGACCAATCAGCTGACCGTAGAGAATACAACACAACATATTGACACTGAACCGATGTTGAAAATTACTTTCCACAATGGCCTGAGGCTTCATTTCTGACTACACATGTGAATTGCGAGTGTTGTTGACATCATCGCGGGTAAATTGAACCCCATCACAGAATAAGACGTATCGATGCAATTGTCGATCGGCCAATTACATAATTCCAGCCGTTGGGCACGATCCCCAGGTTGGCGGTGTTGAACGCGCTGTGCGTGATGTGGATACATGCCTTCTTCGTGTAACGTTCTACATACTCTCGTTTGAGGAACTCTAAGACGTGTGGAAATCCTTCGCGTACTAACATGAGAACTCCGCTGTACCATCTGAATAATGTTTTCCTGTTCAGCCACATCTTGTTGTACCGGACGCCCAGATAAAACAGTAATGCTAGGAAATGAACCACTCTTTCGCAATCTCCGGAAAACGTTGCTAAACACTCGTCGATCCGGAATTGTTCGATTTGGAAAACGTCGCTGGTATTCAGCAGTCGTATTTCCATCACAAAATCCGTAAACATACACCATATCGGCATATTTGACATTTGAAAATGTAAAAGACATACTGAACGCACAAAACATCAACTGCACGCTGTGAAACACAACACTCTACTGGGTAGCTAGTTGACTTAGTTCGGTTCGGTAAGTAACTCAATTCAGTTCAAGGTCACCCTGTGTATATACATACATACATTATTTATATATATATATATATATATATATATATATATATATATATATATATATATATATATATATATATATATATATATATATATATATCAGATAGCGATAAATAAAGCAAAAAGAGTCGCCGGACAGGTTCTAAGAACGTTCAAGAGAAGGGACAGGACAGTAATGATTCCCCTGCTAAAAACACTGATTATGCCAAAACTTGAATACTGCTCAGTTTTGACGTCCCCATATAAAAAGGAAGAAACTAATAAACTAGAAGAAACGCAAAGGCATTTCACAGCCAAGATTGATGGCTGCAAAGAACTCAACTACTGGGAAAGACTACGTAAACTAAATCTGTACTCACTGGAAAGAAGAAGAGAGAGGTACATCATAATCTACATATGGAAAATGATCGAAAAACTGGTACCAAACCTAAAACTAAACCCAATTACCATTCAAACAACACTGGAAAATAGGAAAAGCAGAATGTGTAGTGTTCCCAAATTAAAAGCACGACAAGGGACCTCCTCAACCCTGAAGGAAAATAGCTTGGTTGTCAGGGGCCAAGACTTTTCAACCAGCTTCCTAAGGACCTCAGAAACGTAACGGGGGTCAAAGTTGAAGTCTTCAAGAAAAGACTGGATGCCTGGCTCAGGACAGTACCAGATGAGCCGGGCGTGCCTGGCTATGTACGGTGGAGAGCGCAAGAAAGTAACTCGCTCCTCCACCAGGCCAGACCTAGAGGCGGGGCCACCAGCTTGACCTCCGTGTGAAGAGAGACCAACACACGAAACAACATAAGGTTCATAAGGTATATATATATATATATATATATATACACACACACACACACACATATATATATATATATATATATATACACACACACACACACACACACACACACATACACACACACAAAATTTCGGTAAGTTTAACGAAATTACAAGAATTTTGAGAAGGTAGATATAAGTTTAAGAAGAATGTAACTGTAAAAATTTCATTTCTTTGTCGTTTTTCTAAAAAACGCTGCAAGAAATTCTGGATTCTCAAAAACTTTTGTAATATTTAAATTTTTGTCTGAAATTGATGATTTTATAACACCCTTAAAGAATATAAAATTTTTGACTATGCTATTCATATGTAAAATTTTCTTTTTGGGGTGGGATGGGGGTGAAAATGAAGATATTCAAACAAGATTTTTTTCATAATTTTTGGGGGGTTTAAAAGTAAAAATTTTAACGTTAAGTTTTATAATTTATTTATTTAAAACATTTTTATTTCCATTATAATATTCTTTATTTGAAATTTGCGTATGTCGTGGCCACATTGCAACACCGCTTCCCGTTAGATCAGCGAAATAGAGACGTTGGCTTTGTTCAGTAGTTGCATGGATGACCGTCCTCCTCATCCTCCGCGTTCAGATGATGTATCGACCCGTAAATGGTATGGATCCCACGTAAAGCCGTATAGGTTCCCTCCGTCACGTGACCTTTAATGTTACGGCTAAGGCTACCCTAACCAAAACATAACCATTACTTAATTGTAAATGTTTTACCAACATTCTTTTAACTTTTGTCCCCGTGGATGTCCAAGATGCCCAAACTGACCTTGAACGTATGTCCACTGAACCACGGAATTGCATTCAAGTTTATAAGGACATTATTTAGTTCCAGAACACATTAATGCATAGTTATTCAAAGCATTTTTTATGTTTGTTTGTATGTACGAGGGCGGTCAGAAAATAAGTTTACACGGCGTATAATTTCGTAACTAAAGGACCTACAGTGATTATGTTTGTATCAGGTGAATTCGTTAATCATTGTTGGCAACACTGCACGTCGATTCGGCTGCCATCTACCGTACATTGGTTATACGAGTCAGTTGAACATGGCGGCTCGACTGGAACCGTGCCGTGTCATTTCTGCAACGATATTCCGAGTCTGTCATTGGTCAAGAATTTCTCGAGCGCATTGTCACAGGAGACGAAACACGGGTTCATCACCATACTCCGGAAACAAAACGTGCCAGCATGGAATGGAAACACACTGGGTCCCCGCAACCAAAGTAGTTGAAGATTGTGAGGTCTGCTAGCAAAGTGATGGTTACCGTGTTCGTATGTATGTATATTTATTCGTTTGTATGTACGTATGTCTGTATATTTGTTTGTTTGTTGCTGTATTTTTTTGGACTCGAGATTATTTTCTTTATTTTTTGCTGAATGTTCTGAACTTCGGATTAGAGTGAATAAATTTTGGGAGGAATTTCTCTTTTTTATATGTGTATGAGAGAGAGAGAGAGAGAGAGAGAGAGAGAGAGAGAGAGAGAGAGGGAAAAGAAGTACCCCAAAAAGCCTTGCGGCCTATACCGAGGTGGTACCAATGGCAACGGGTGCCAGGGAAAATTTTCTACACCCTGAAATAGTATGCAAGATTTGGTCTAACCTTTTCTTGAAATGATCCACAGAGGAACTGTTCACAACTTCTGAAGGTAACCTGTTCCACGTATCACAAATCTTATAGGTAAAGTAATTCCCACACACAAGAGTCCTAAACCATTTCAAATCCAACTTCCAACCATTGTTGCGAGTTGGGTTATCATTTAAACTAAACATGCTTCTAAATTAGACATCATTGAACCCGCGTAAGAGCTTGAAAACTTCGATGAGTTGACCGCGCAGCCTCCGAGTTTCCAGCAAAAACAAGTTCAGGGCGCGTAAGCGTCGATTGTAGCCCATATGCCTAACGGAAGGGATTAACTTTCTGCAGGGTTGGCAAAAACCCAGCGAAAACTCAAAAACCCAGCAAAAGCCAAACTACCCATCAAAAAACCAGTTGGGTTTTTGCCAACCCTAACTTTGTGGCCCTCGCCTGCACTCGCTCCAGCCTCTCAATATCTTTCCTGAGGGTGGGCGACCAGAACTGCACTGCATACTCCAGGTGCGGCCGAAACAGGGAATTGTACAGAGAGAGCACAATCTCCTTGTTCCGAAACTGAAATTGCCTCCTGATATAACCCAACAGCTTCTGGGCTTTCTTTTCCACCTCTGCGCACTGTTTCGAAAACTTAAGGTCGCTGCTAATTAGCACACCCAAGTCCTTTTCCAAATCAGTAGCCTCGATATTACTCCCCAACATTGAGTAGTCCGACTTGGGATTGGCGTAGTCAGTGTGCATCACTTTGCATTTGCATTTACCCAAGTTAAACGGCATTTGCCATTTTTCGGAACACTCTCCTATCCTACCTAGGTCCGCACGCAGTTGCTCGATCGCTTCGGGCGTCCCAACATTGGCCCCAAGCTTCGTGTCATCAGCGAATTTGGCGATCCTACTGACGATGCCACCGTCTATATCATTTATGTAAATGATAAACAACAGTGGCCCCAAAACGGAACCCTGAGGAACCCCACTAGTGACCGAGGCCCAACCCGAACTAACGCCTTTAATTACAACCCTCTGCCGCCTATTCTTCAGCCAGTTTTCAATTCCCCTACCTACTTCCCAACCGATACCCAGCGCGCGCACTTTGGCCATTAGCCGACGGTGAGGTACCTTATCAAAGGCTTTCTGAAAGTCGAGATAAAGTATATCAATCGCCCTACTCTTATCATACTCACTCAACATGTCGTGGAAAAACTCGAGCAAGTTGGTGAGACACGACCTATGCCGTCTAAACCCATGTTGGGAGTCCCCGAGCAGCTTGTAGGAATCCAAATGGTCAACGATCCTATCCGCTATTATACCCTCTAATAATTTTCCTACAACTGAAGTGGGACTAATGGGACGATAGTTCCCTGGACTTTCGTGATCCCCTTTCATAAACATAGGGGTCACATTGGCTTCCCTCCAGTCACCATGCACCTGGCCAGTCTCCAACGATTTGTTGAAGACTGTAGCCAAGTGGGGAGCCACCTGGTCGCGCACCTCCCGCAAAACTGTGGGGAGAAACTGGTCTGGCCCAGGAGCCTTTAACGCGCTCAGTTTGTCTATTCTATCGGCAACGACTGTCGCGGTACATCGAACACTATCCAGGCCAGCACCTTCGTGCCTGACGCATGGCTCGGGGATGACGCGGCTGTCCTTCCTGGTGAACACTCCCACAAAGTATTCATTAAGCACATTAGCGATGTCCGCGTCGGAGGTCCGCAGAACGCCGCTTCGGTCCTTTAACGAACCTATCATGCTTCTATGGGCTTTCTATTATTAACATAACTGAAGAACTCCTTAGGGTTCCCCTTGCAGAGGCTTGCCACCCGTAGTTCTTCGTGACGTTTCGCTAGCCTAACCTTCGCCTTCACTTCCCTACACAGGTGGACATACGCTTCAGTGTTCTCATGGGAACGAATGGCCTTCGCCCTCCTATACGCTACTTTCCTATTTCGGATAGCCGAAGCGGTGTCACGACTGAACCACTTAGGCTGCGTTGAAGCAGGGGTGACCGGTTCTGAGGGTATGGCAGCAGACTGCAGCACCATAAACTCGTCCCGAAATGCACTCCACACTCCCTCAACATCGCCGCCGACCTCTAACCCCAACTCACCTACGCTATCCCGGAGGCTAACAAAGTCCGTCCAACGTAGATCGAGTTTACTGCCTCTCGAGTTACTATGCTTCACCCGAGGGACGCCGACACGGAACCTAATCAGACCGTGATCACTCCCCCACCCCCAACGATTCGTCAACGGTGAGGCCAGTGACGAGGTTGTCTTCGGTCGTGAATAATAAGTCTAGAACGCTTTCCCCTCGTGTAGGCTCATTGACCCACTGAGTGAGGAAGTTCTCATCAGCAAAGTCAACTAGCCTCCTCCCTTAAGCATCAGCACTCCTGTCTTCCCACTTTATGCCGCGACAGTTGAAGTCTCCTAAAACTACACACACCCTATTCCCTAGCAGGCTACAGAGTTCGGTGTACAGGGCTGTATCCTCCTCGAGGAGGAGATGCGGAGGTCTGTACACCAAGATTAACCTATAGTTCGTCCCTCCCACATTCAGATCAACGCCAAGCAGCTCCCGTTCCGACCAGAACTGGCAGTCAACCGGACTCAACGTGTCCCTCACGTATATTAGTACCCCTCCCCCCTCCCCATGGGTGCAGTCTTTGCGAAACATTCTATACCCGGGAATTTCGAACTCCCCAACGTAGTCCCTACGATCAGTATGAATCCAGGACTCGGTGATAGCAACTATATCCTGGTATTCTGATACTAAGAGTCCCCGTAGCTCGCAAAACTTATTCCTAATCGACCTAGCATTAAAAAGCATTGCACGGAGGGAGCCCTCCCTATTCTGACCGCCCCCTAGCACGACCCGTTTCCCGAACACCAGGGCTGTCGGGAGTTGAAGAGCCCCTCACCAACGAGGGGGCAACTAACGCAGGAGCCTGAGCCCCCTCCAACGTGGAAGGAGGGTCACCCACCTGTACCTGGATGCACCCTTCAGTTGAAGGTACGTCCGCCACCGGCTCAACATCATCTCTCCCCGGTGGGGGCCCGTCATGTCTCCCCGGGCTCGACCTCACCATTCTGTATAGGTGCCGGTCGAGCAGCGCGCCTAGCACACCTTTACCCTTGTCATTGAGGTGGACACCATCCCTCTGGTAAAGGTCCCACCTACCCGAAAATGCATCGAACGTGTCAATAAACCTCACGCCAAGCGGGACGCACAAGTCTTGCACCATCTCGTTGATTCCAATGACCTTACTGAGCGCGTGGTCACTGGCATTCATCCGCGGTAAAATACCCATCAACATTCCCCTGTCTGTCTTCAGTTTTAGATCATCCGCAAGAGACATGATCTCGGTGATGATCCCTTCTGTAAGACCTACCCTACCGCCTTTGAGGAACAGGTCGTTGCCACCAGCGTGGACAACGATCGCAGTCCTCTGACTAGCCACGCGCAGTTTCTCTACCTCCTTCCTTAAGTGCGCCGTTCCCCGCCCAGGTAAGCACCTTACCTTCCTCCCGTCCCGGTTTGCAGAAGCAAAGTACTTCTCCTGGTCCCTGATCTGCGAGTCCCCAATCAAAACGGTGTCTTCCTCCTTCGAGCACAGGAGACTAAAGCGGTTGGAGGTCCTGACAGGGGTAACTGGGGTCTCAGGCTTCGGCTTCGCAGCCTTCTTGCCCGAGACCTTTTGATACCCGTCGCCACCCATAGACGCACTTACACCACTCGACCCTCCCCGACCGGCAGCTACATCCTTCGGTTTCTTTGGGCCATCAGTAGGCCCCTTCCCACCCTTTTTTTTATCAGCCCCTTCCCACCCTTCTCTATCGGCCCCTTCTTTACGCCCTCCACCTTGCGCCGCGGTTCCGTGCATTCCACGTGGGTCGCTGGCGATTCCTCACACGGATTTTGTACCCTGGTCCCCGGGTGCACCTCTACCCTTTCTCCGCGGTCCCGAGCTCTATCCAGTCCATCGCTGGACCACCTTTCCATGGCAGCTATCCTATCAATGAGCTCCGGGGTGGAGGGCGCAGCCGCGTCAGTGACCGCTACACCTCCAACAGCCGGTCTGGACGACTCGAGCCGCCGGACCCTCTCCTCCAGCTTCTCGTAAAACCGCACGAGTTCGCAAAAGCGGCACATGCTGGAGTGGTTGATCTTCGAAGCAGGCTTCTTTGAAGTTCGTCACCCACTGGTTTACTTCACATCTCGCACATTCAGCCTTCAGTTTCTGCGGTCCAGTCATTGTAACTTTTTTTTTTTTCGAACTCTAACTACACTGAATAAGATAAAGCGTTCTAGCAATGAAAACTATCAAAAACGTTCTGACCAGTATATAAAAAAGGGAGGGGGGCGTGAATTCTTCCCGCGCGTAGACGCATCCACCTATTTGTAAGTGACGTTCATCCCATCCAGAAGACTACACCTCTCACTGCTGCCGCGCCGACCAAGGATCTCTCCAGGCCCGGACAGTCCCAAACGTGTCGCAGCTACCAACTGACAGACACTCGCGACGCAGGCGTCACGGATTTCCCGCCAGGAGCGACAGCGAGATGCAGCCCCTTACTAAGTCTTACTAGTCACTCACAAGCGGCCAGACTTTTAGAATCCAGTGTCCAAGGGATATCTCACCAGACCCAGAGGCTACGCCCGAGAGTTTACGCTGGCCTGGCCTCACCTAAGAGCAGTACAGCCAAACACCATCAATTGGTTACCAAAGAACGGTCGCAGGGGGCTGGTGAGGCCATTACGCGTTAGGAATGGGCTTAACGGGGCACTAGCCACATTCCATTCATCGCGTCCCTACGCCTGGGACCCCTCCATCCCAGTCTTTCACAACCTACGAGCGTTAAATGGTGTTATTTATAGAGGTTCCAAAGCCCCTCTTCCCACGCATGAGGTAGCAGTAGGGTTCTAATAGTAAAAGTAGAGAAAAAGACTTAATACTAAGTTTTTTTTTTTTTTTTTGCAGTCAGAGGAGAGCATCCTTAACCTAAACTAAAATGACAGAGTAGGGATGGGATGGGGTCCTAATAACCCACGGGACAGGATTGTACAACAGACTTCACCCGCCCTCCCGACCTAACGATTGGTTAGGTTAGGTCGTGATATTTTCGTTAGTTAGCCTTATAAGGCTAACTAAAGAAGGCTGGGGGCCCTGATCTTCAGGTGATCCGTTGAATTAACTATTTGGATAGTTAATGGAATAGTCACCAGATAGTTTAACCTCATTAACCTCGTTGCAGTTCCGTGCGTTGATCTCTCTTCACATGAAGGTGAAGCTGGTGGCCCCACCTCTTACCATGTATTTCCTTTTTGTAACCGAATGATTTTCTTCTAGTTACATCTAACATACAGACAGACAAATTACAAGTTAAATAAATGTACGTGTATATACAGGGTGTTTATAAAGTCCCTATCTATTTCAGTGAAAACGTAGCAAAATTGGTAAAATTCAATAACAATATAATAGAAGACATACATTTAATGAATACTTAAGCATATGATTTTACATGAGCACCATCATATCTCTACAGAGTTCGAATCTGTCAGCAGCATTGCAGAACACAGTTTGGAGTATGACAGGGGTTGTTTTTGTAACTGCTGTTACAATACGAGCACGTAAATGTCCCAGCTTCATTCAGATGGCATTTTAAACACCGTCGTCTTTCAACAAGATGGGGCACTTTGTCATTACGCAAACATTGTTTGGGAGTACCTAAATAAACAATTTCCAAATCGGTGAATCGGACGTGGAGGCAACAGGCCCTGAGTGGCTCGATCTCCTGACCTATCGCCCTTGGATTTCTTTGCATGGGGCTTTATCAAATGAAACGTCTATCAAACGAGGGTTACAGATCTGCAAGATTTACGTGCTCGTATCGTAAAAGCAGTTATAAAAATAACCCCTGTCATGCTCCAAAATGTGTTCCGCAATGCTGCTGACAGATTCGAACTCTGTAGAGATACTGATGGTGCTCATGTAGAATCATATGCTTAAGTATTCATTAAATGTATACCTTCTATTATATTGTTATTGAATTTTACCCTTTTTGCTACGTTTTCACTGAAATAGATAGGGACTTTATAAACACCCTGTATATATATATATATATATATATATATATATATATATATATATATATATATATATATATATATATATATATAAATATGTTGTGTACCCTGTGGTGAATGGACGTGTTGTTTTCCTCTCTCTATTTAACACCCAAATTAGAAGGGAATAATCTACTCGGCGGTTTATTCTGTTTGCACCCGAAAGTGTATAAAGTATCGGTGAATCCGTGCATATAAATTATAAAGTGAAATTCTTTAAAATTAAGGAAGTGCAATACAGTTTACATAAATTATCACCAATTTTAACATATATATTCAAAACGAAATACGGTTGGCATTCGAGAAAGTTTGAAACAAAGCAGGAAAAAGGTCATAAAACGCAAAGGTCAGAAAACCCTCGAAATACCCTCGACCATCGAAAGGAAACAGGAATAAAACTAAAAATAAATAAATAAAGAATTTGTGTGGGTATTTCTTCTTACGCTAGTTAAGGAATAGCATGGATATGCGTCCAAATTCTCACTTAATCTGTAATTTGTGCAATTTAGTAACAACGGAAAACTTAGCGATTAGATGTGATTTCTGCCAACGATTAAACGACTTTAACTGTAGGAATTGGAATGATAAGGAAATAACTCTCGTCTCGAACGCGAAACACGTCGTGGGGATCAAATTTCTATGTGGCGCATGTACACAGACCGTAAATTCTTTCGCGGTCTTTAAAGAAATGGAGATAGCAGACTCGAAAGTTACAAAAAAGAATGAAATAATGGGGACACATGAGTCCGGAATGGTCCCAACGAAAAACCGGGTGGATGAGAGAGAAGACGAAATAACGAATAACAGCATAATAACGAACAACAATTTAATAACAAATAACGATATAAACAATATAATACGGAAGGAAGACATAGATGAAAGGAAAGAAATAAGTAAAAGTTGCGAAGTAGACAAACGGTCCAACGAGCGAAATGATAAAAAGATAACTAAAAACGTAGAAAATAAACAGCCAAAGAAAAATAATGATAATGCCAAAACTAAGAACTTGGAAAATAATAAGAAAGAAAGCAGAAGCGTAGAAAATATCGTATGCAAATACTACGCGAAAGGAAACTGCAGATATCGGGATGGGCAATGCATATATGCACATTCCACATTATGCAAAATGCATTACACAAGTGGATACTGCAAGTTTGATAAGAAATGCATGTTCCACCATCTTACGGTCTGCAACACTTATGAAAGATATGGGAGTTGCAAATACGAAAAAAAATTCCGATACCACCACCCTCAAAGGAACGCAACGAAGGAACAGAAAAAATGAACATCAAAGAAGAGTGCCAATTTTTTAGACGCAGCCAACACATTTCAGCTGCTAAATACTCTCCAGCAATTACAAAACCAGCTGACAAATATAAATATAGGAATCCGAGAGCCGGACAGAAGGTACGAACAAAGGCACTTCATGCGTTATCGGGACAACAGGTACCGACAAAGATAAAAAGAGGTAAATTCTCGGAGGACCACAAGGCAACGAAACCGGCACCCCCATTAGAAAACAAATCGGGACCACCTGTATGCGAAAAAGAAAGAAAAAATAAAAATAATCCTAGCCAACATACAGGGCCTTGACTCAAACCATTCCACGAACAAAGTTGTATACCTGAAAGGACTCATGCAAGAAACCTGAGCAGACTTTGCATGCCTCACGGAAACTCATCTAAAGGACTGCCAGGCGAACTGTGAAAATTGTGAGTCCTGTATTGAAAAAAAAGAAATACAAATTGACAACTATAACATCCTCCGAGCCGACAGAACAGTGAGACGTAAAGGATGATGTGCTATTTACACAAGCGATAGGCACATAGCAGAAATGGCTATAAGTACCTCAAACAACTACGTAGAATGTGTAGCAGCAAAAATTGAAGAGTTAAATATGGTACTAATTGTAATGTACAGACCCCCAAACACGCCAACCTCAAAATTTTCAGATTCCATTACAGAGGTAAGAAACTTGATAAAAGATTTACACTCTCCAACCCCAAATATTTTTCTCTGTGGTGATTTTAATTTCCCATTCATGAAAATAAAAGGATAGGAAAAAATATATGTATACACCAGGACAAGGTGGGTACACGAGAAGACCAGGAGCAGGTAAAAATGCTACTAGCTTTAGCTGATGAATTTATGTTAACGCAAGAAACAACAGAAAACACAAGAAAAAACACAACTGCCTAGATTTGGTATTCATAAACAACAGTAATCTAATTGATAATGTAGAAATATCCCCAACTATGATATCAGACCACAACATCATTGAAATAACAACTAATATAAAAAGGCAACAGGAAAGGAAAGAACACGCACAACAGAAAGAAGCAAATTCGAAATTTTTAATTTTCACTCCAAAGCTATAAACTGGGAAGATGTGACATCCAGCATGGAAGTAATAGATTGGAAAGCCATTTTCGAGGCCAAGACAACGGAGGAGATGCTAATGACGTTAGAGGAGACGTTAGAAATTGTGGAAAAACATGTACCAAAGATACAACAGAGGAAAGAGAAGCAGGTTCGAAAGACAAAAGAGGGCATTGTTCCGAAAGAGAAAAAGAGTGACTGCAAAATTAAGTAATTGTAAAGATAACAACATCATAAAAATATTAAATGATAAACTACAAAGTATCGATGTCGTCATACAGGAACTAATCGAGAAGCATACAGAAAAAGATGATGACGCTATAGAAGCGATAAAGGCTAATTCAAAGTACTTCTATAATTTTGCAAAAAGGAAGTCGAAAAACCATGCGACTATCGGACCGTTAAAAAAATGAGAACAATGCTTTATCTGATGATCTAACAGAAGTATCTGAAATATTAAGAGCTCAGTACGAATCATCTTTCAGCATCCCAAAAACTGAGAAATTGATATGCGATAGAAACGCGTTCTTTGAAGAAGAACCACAAGGGGAAAGTATAACGGATTTCGACTTTACGACGGATGATATTACACAAGCCATAGGGAAACTAAACACGCACTCAGCGGCAGGACCGGATAAATGGAATGTCACACTGATCAAAAACTGCAAGAATGCAATCGCTGAGCCCCCTATACTGGATATGGAGACAGTCATTAGACACGGGAGAAATACCGGGCATCCTGAAGAGCGCAAACATAGTCCCAATATATAAAGGAGGAGATCGATCCGAGGCCAAAAACTATAGGCCAGTATCGTTTACATCTCATCTCACTAAAATATTTGAAAGAATAGTTAGGCAGAAAATCTATGACTTTTTGGAAATTCAGAAAAAATTCAATGATAACCAACACGGGTTTCGGTCAGACAGATCATGCCTATCTATCACAACTAATGGAACACTACAACAACATTATTGATTCACTTGAAAGTAATGAAAACTATGATGTACTATACACAGACTTTGCTAAAGCGTTCGACAAGTGTGACCACGGAATCATAATACATAAACTGAAATATATGGAAATAACAGGAAAAGTAGGGAAATGGATATATAATTTCTTTAGTGAGCGGCGGCAAGTCGTTACAGTACAAGGAGTATCTTCATCAGAATCAGAGATCCTCAGCTAGGCACCACAAGGAACAGTATTAGCTCCACTACTCTTCATAATCATGCTAACTGACATAGATGAGGACGTTACCAGAGACAGCACAGTAACATCCTTTGCGGATGACACAAAGATCAGTAGAAAAGTAAGAAACCCAGAAGACATAGGATCTCTACAAACCGACATAAACAAAATCTACAAGTGGACGAAGACAACAATATGAAGTTTAACACCGAGAAATTTCAGCTATTACGGTACGGAAAAAGAGAAGACCTAAAGTCCATGGAATATTATACCCCAAATGGACAGGAAATTCAGAGAAATTCCAGAGCAAAAGATTTAGGGGTTGTAATGACAGATGATGCGAAATTTGAAACACAAAATAAGATAGCAGTAAACAGAGCAAAGAGAATAACGGGTCAGATATTGAGAACCTTTAAACGAAGGGATAGGAATGTAATGATTCCTCTACTGAAAACCCTGATATACCCAAATTGGAATACTGCTCGGTCCTAACATCCCCATATAAAAAAGAAGACATTAGACAGCTGGAGGGGATCCAAAGAAGCTTCACAGCCAAGATCAATGGGTGCAAAGAACTAAATTACTGGGAAAGGTTACGAGAACTAGACCTATATTCACTGGAAAGGAGAAGAGAGAGATACACCATTATTTACACTTGGAAAATAATGGAGAAACTAGTCCCTAATCTTACTCTGAATCCCATAACTCCCCAAACAACGGTGGAAAGTAGAAGCGGTAGACTGTGTCGTATTCCCAAATTGAAGGCGAGACAGGGAACATCCTTAACCCTGAAAGAAAATAGTTTTGTAGTGAGAGGACCAAAACTGTTTAATCAGTTGCCCAAAGACCTAAGAAACACGAAGGGCGTTGCAGTGGAAATCTTCAAAAGAAGACTAGACGCCTGGCTCAGAACAATCCCCGATGAGACGGGCGTACATGGCTATGTGAGGTGGAGAGCGCAAGAATCCAACTCACTACTTCACCAGGCCAACTCGAGAGGAGGGGGCGACAAGCTTGACCTTCGCGAAGTGAGAAATTATCGCGCGGAACCTTTGTAAGGTTGTAAGGTAAGGTGTATATATATGATGCAAATCCACAAGGAAAAAGATAAATGATTCCAAGCAAGGTCTTTCGTGTAATCAGAAGTACACGAAAGGCCTTGGAACCATTTTTCTTTTTCCTTGTGGGTTTGCATCATTCATTCATTTCACGTATTTAATTGTGAAATTCATCCCATATATACAGGGTGTACATAAAGTCAGGATCTATTTTTGTGAAGCACTTGGAAATTATATGGAATTCAATCATAAATGATAAAGTGGTAACATTTATTAAATAATTAAGAGTAGGATTCGACGTGACGCCCATCAGTATCCCTGCACAGCTCAAATCGTTCCGCAGCATTTCTAAACACATTCTGGAGCATTTGCGGGGTTATGTTATCTGCAGCAGTTCGTATACGTGTACGTAAGTTTTCAAGACTCGTAATCTTCGTCTGATAGACGTGCGATTTGATAAAGCCCCATGCAAAGAAATCTAAATGGGTTAAATCTGGTGATCTCGCTGGCCAAGGTCTGTTGCTTCCGCGTCCGATCCAGCGATTTGGAAAACGTCCATTTAGATAATCCTGAACAATTTTGGCATAGTGACAAGGAGCACCATCATGTTGATAGACGAAGGTACTAACAATCCTATCCGCGTCGTCTATCAACATGATGGTGCTCCTTGTCACTATGCCAAAATTGTTCAGGATTATCTAAATGGACGTTTTCCAAATCGCTGGATCGGACGCGGAAGCAACAGACCTTGGCCAGCGAGATCACCAGATTTAACCCATTTAGATTTCTTTGCATGGGGCTTTATCAAATCGCACGTCTATCAGACGAAGATTACGAGTCTTGAAAACTTACGTACACGTATACGAACTGCTGCAGATAACATAACCCCGCAAATGCTCCAGAATGTGTTTAGAAATGCTGCGGAACGATTTGAGCTGTGCAGGGATACTGATGGGCGTCACGTCGAATCCTACTCTTAATTATTTAATAAATGTTACCACTTTATCATTTTATGATTGAATTCCATATAATTTCCAAGTGCTTCACAAAATTAGATCCTTACTTTATGTACACCCTGTATATATTACAGACAGACTGTGCGTGGAACAAGGAACTCTTCTGGGAAAATTAAATCCATCATAGTTCGAATAAGTAATGTTAAGTGAAAAATACTATATAGTTTTTCTTTTTCATGATGTTAGCCCGACGTGGGCAACGGGTCACTCGCAAAGAGGCCCCAAAATATAGCTTCCCTCACCAGCTATCTGCCAAGCAGATAGGATCCAGCTTTGGGACAGGATAGCTGGTGAGGGAAGCTATATTTTGCGGCCTCTTTGCGAGTCACCCGTTGCCCACGTTGGGTTACATCATGAAAAAGAAAAAACTATATTGTTTTCATTTAACATTACTTATTCGAACTATGGTGGATTTAATTTTCCAGAAGAGTTCCTTGTTCCCACGTACGGTCTGTGTAATATAAAGATCTCAGGGGACCATTCTGAGTTCAATCCCATATATATATATATATATATATATATATATATATATTATATATATATATATATAGTATGTATACTGTATATACAGAAGGCTGACAAAAAGTAAATAGACGATTCAGGTTTTTTTTTTCCCCTAGTTTTTTCATTTGATAATAAAAGTCACTAAATAATAATAATAATAACAAATTTACTGAATCAATATATTTAGTAATCGTGCTGCTTTCCCCTTTCCATTATGTAAAGGGGACACACGTTCTCGCATTCCATTGATGAGCTTTTTACATTTGTTCTTGAGGACAATAATCGTACTGTCTATTTACTTTTGTTAACTCTCTGTATGTCTATACTCGGTTCAGAATTGGTTTATGTCTTCACAGGCTGTGATACTGTGATGCTGTAATGCTGCGGTACTGGTCACCGAATAAACCGATCAATAATGGCTTCTTGATAATATCTGATTTTATATAATTAATTTCTCATATTATACAGGGTGATTTTTTTTTTATTATTCGAGAACCCTTAATAATAGCTTTCATGGTTCTCGAATAAAAATATCACCCTGTTATCATTTAGAATTATTTTTCAGTAACTCATTATATTCCTGACGTTCGCTGGACGATCATAGCAACTTTCCTTTGTGCAAAAACAGACAAAAAGATTGACGTATCTTTAATTTCATTGGTAATATATATATATATATATATATATATATATATATATATATATATATATATATATATATATATATACTGTAGACACCAATCGACCAGGAAAGTACTCCTGTGGGGGATGTTAGGCAGGAGACGGGGAGTACTGGAACTCCCGTTTCTCCTGTCACTGTCCTCCTTAGCTGATCTTTTTCCGTGTCTCATCTACCTTGTGAGCAGTCCAGGATGCTCTCAAACACACACTTCTCCCTCTAGTCCTCACTACATATACATGCATCTTACAAACTACACACTCGTTTCAAAATTAAAACAATGTCGTTATTTTTAAGGACCTTGACTTCGGCTCTCTCCTCCTCCGATGTGGGGGGAGGGCATTTTTGCGGGGCGCTTGCCCTTGGCCCCTCCTTCATGCATAAAAAAATATATACTTCCACTTCAGCACTATATATTTTGAAAGATGATTTTCTTTCAGTAAAACAGTTACCTCTGGGATATTCCCTAAAGTGAAGTTACTGAGGTCGGGGGTTCGACTCTCGATAGTGTTGGTAATAATAATAATAATAATAACAACTGGTCAACAAAGTTTCAGACTCAAAATTCACTGTATTCTACTAATTTAAATGGTTGGTAATTTAATTGGATTAACTGGCAATTAAGAGTTTTCGTTTTTTTATTATAAATGTCGCGGTGAATGAAAACTTTCGAAAAACAAAACTTTTGATCGTCGAATCGTCGAGAAATTATTCTCGCTTTAAAAGTTTTCTCTACAAAAATATTTGGACTCGCGATTACGAAGACAACGGGACATAAAATGTAAAAGAAATTATTTTTTTCATTTCAACTTTTACATTTTTTACCACGAAACAAAAACTAAAATAATTTTAAGCAAATCCATACTAATCACCTAACTTAGGGTACGCCTAAATGGGCATAAGTAAAATGGGCATAAGTAAAATATACATACTTACATATATATATATATATATAATATCTTGCATGAATTCGCACGATTTTTCAAGATGAAAAGAATTGGCCCCACCAGGGGTCGAACCTACAACCTTTTGGATAGAGTTCAGGACGCTAGTCATTACCACGACAGGATGGAAGTTAATACAACCTGTCAGATATTTAAACAACTGAGAAAAACAACGCGTGTAGTGTAATGGCTAACGTCCTCACCTTGTATTTAAGAAGTTATAGGTTCGAACCCTGGTGTGAACGATTTATACTGACCAAATATAGAATAATAACAGAAATTTGTGAGACAGAATAGACTCTTTGAGAATGTATTTCTCGACAACATTTCGACAAAAATTCAAGTGTCATTCCCGTGTTGTCGTTTAAGGAATAATACGACCATAATAGTGGTTAACTGAAATGTCGTGTGTATATACATATATATACACACACATATATATATATACACGGTACTCTTCGTTATTTAATTAACTGCTTTGGTTACGAACAACCAAATAGCAGATCTACCAAACTTTTCAACAACATCGAAACTGGAACTGCTTTTCCACTTTGACAATTATTGTTTAATTTTCTCTAATAACCTCAAACAAACTATATATATATATATATATGGGCTGTGCGGGTCTATCACTTTCGGGTCGGGTCCGGGTCATTTTTCTAATTTATCATACTTTCGGGTCCGGGTCCAGGCCCTTTTTCTAATTTACTTTCGGGTCCTGGTCCGGGTCCGGGTCTTTTTTCTAATTCACTTTCAGGTCCGGGTCCGGGTCTTTTTTCTAATTTACTATCGGGTCCGTGACCGGGTCTTATCTCACTTTCGGGTTAAACCCGGGTCTGGGTCCGGATCCGGATCCGACCTGCCAGCCCTGATACATGAGGGGTCGCGCGTCTTAAGGTACCTAAGCGCCACCACAGGCGAAAACGTGTTTTTTGATGGATATCATTTTCACCCTTCCTCTAATCGCGTGGTTTGGGTTATAATGACCTTACGACTATAAGTATGGTTGAAAACCTATGAAGCGAACTACTTTTTTTCACTTCTATCGCCAGCCAAAAGTTCACCCAAAGTTCGGCTAATAGAAATAAAAAAAAAAAAAATATATATATATATAAAATATGAAATCTATTCCAAAACTCATCAACATCTTCATTAGCATACTTAGAACTCTAATTTAGCCAAAATGAACGTTCTAGCTCAATTAATAACGGAGATACTATTGCGAGAATATTGCTGAACTTTGGAGGCGATTTCTGACGAATTTTAATTTTGGCGCTTAGGTACCTTAAGACGCGGGACCCCTCATATATATATATATATTATATATATATATATA
>JAJOZX010004384.1:125000-165000 GCA_023014485.1 Bathynomus jamesi
TTTATGGGATCTCTTTGCGAGAGACCCGTTGCCCACGTCGGGCTAAAATCATGAAAAAGAAAAAACTATGGTATTTGTCATTTACCATTACTTATTCGGACTATAGTGGATTTAATTTTCCCAGAAGAGTTCCTTGTTCCATGCACGGTCTGTGTTTAACATATATATATATATATATATACACACACACACACACACACTTGTATATATTCAAATTAACGAGTTAAGAAAAGAGGGTAAAGATCCAGGCAGCCAATCAACTGACTGACACTGAAGGTATCATTAAAAACACTATAAAAGTTTTAGGACTATGTCTTCTAGAATTATCTGACGCTATCAGTGGGTTTATCTTCGAATTAAAGATAAGAACCGCATCCAATCTCCTTCATATAATGACATTTTATGTTAACATTTTGGATTTGGAGAGATTTTGCCAAGATAAGCCCCAAAAGATATCTTCCCCGAGTTGAGAAAATCTATTTTTTGAGAATTCTGCTCAAGTTCAGTAGAACTATGATCTCTAATAGGGATTTTAGATGCGTTAAAGGATTGTATTTAATTCTTATCTTATCAGATTTTAGATAATTATAATAGTTTTTATAAGATTAGATTTGTAATAAGTCTGTATTAGTTAATAATTAGATTTGTATAACCTTATAGTTTTGTATTTGAGTAAAAAGATTTTTAACTCTTTATATAGAAGTTCCCATTATTATTATTATTGTTATTATTATTGTAGTCAATCTGTGAAACTAGTAATTTCCCGTAATGCCTAAAAATTGTAGGTATTTCGCGTAATACCTGTGACCATTAAACATAGGTAATACGCATTACTAACTTAACCACCCTAACTTAATCTAACCTAATCTTTACGAAGTCATTGATCGCTTCATCGAATTACGCGAAATGCCTGAAATATTTAGGCATTACGTGAAATGACTGGTTTCACAAATTGACTGTAACATATATACGGTATATCTATATATACACAAGTACATAGATAAAGAGATAGATAGATAGATAGATAGACAGTTAAATATGATATATATGTATTCAGTTTGTATGTAACTTAGGCCATGTCAACAATGAAGAGAAAAATATACTTTCTCCACCAACCATCTTGTAAAAGTTCAAACCAAAACTATCGGACACGAAAATAGAATTCAAAACCATTGTTTACCCAAGATAAAACCGTATTGTGGAAGTAATCGTGGATGTTATACTACCTAAGGTGACAAATTAACTCGCAAAAAGACGACAGTATCACTGTATGAAGGAAAGTATGTTAATATTTTCGACTAAACATTCAGAACCACGCAAGAAATAGTTTTCAGGTTATTCGTAAAGTAGTTCGTCACTTCAAATGTTTCGGATGCGAGATACGAAACGTTTAACTAAATGGCCTCATTTTCTTTCTTTTATAGGATGAAAGTGTCTTTCGCGAGGAATGGCAGACACGCAGGACTGATTTGAAGAAAGTTTTTATGGTTTTTCACTCGTTTATGAGGACCCTCAACTATTTTTTTTTTCATTTTGCTTTACTTAGTAATAATTTGGTTTATTTTTGTTTTTTATTTATTTGGATTATGCCCAGTGGGTCATGCCCAGCATACTCCTAATTAGTCGATTCAAAAAGTCTTGTCATGAAACTCTATGTTTCTTAGCGGTAAATGTTATTAAGAATATGGCATTTCGTGACAGAACTTTTAGAATTGATTGTACATATCATGCGTAATATAATGCTAATGCACATCAAAACATCGCTTCCCGTTAGTTAAGCGATGTTTGTCTCTTAATTAGATGGATAGCTGGCCCTCTTCTGGGTTCGGGTAAAGTAGCGACTCTTACTTAGATGGTTTGGACCCCCCGTAAACGCTGTAGGTCCCCTCCTTCACACGTTACATGACCTTTATGTCAGCTAAAAACGAGATTAAATAACCCTAAACATTAATATATTAATCAAACCTCGTACGTGTTAATTTTTCTTATAAAAGTAGGCAACCTCTTTCGTTCCTCACCCGATTCGATAAGGAATTCCGTTTTGCTTATATATCTACACACACAAACAACTTGGTTTTGCTTCCACCCGAATTGTTCATTCTGACGAAGGTCAAGCTTGTCACTCCACCTTGGATCTACAGTTTAAGGTGGAGTCCGAACCACACGCCAGTAGTATGGACGCAAAATGAACGAGTGCAGAGATGTTGCAAAGATAATGATCAATGTTGGAAAGGGGGCGGGGTATGTTGCAAAGGGGGAGGGGTATGCTGCAAAGGGGGTGTGCAATGAAGGGGGAGAAGGGAGGGAGCTTCAGGGGGAGAAGGGAGGATGACATCCCCCCAAAGGGGTTGCCTTAACCTAAGAGAGGAAGAGAAAGGAGAGAAGGAGGAGGTCTTTGGGGGAGAAGTTGGGATGTCCTCACCCCCGCAAAGGGAAACCTAACCTAAGTCTTAACCTAAGAAGGAAGGATAGCTCTTTACTCCACCGAAGTTCGCATCATTCTGGCCGCTCCGAAGCCAAGCGGGTCTTATATAGAGGAAGGTTGAGTTGACAGATATCACTTTTTATTTTAATTGTTCAGATATACATTATTTACACGAGTTGTCAAATAATGTTTTTATTTATTAAAATCAAACGAACTTTCTCCTTTTAGAGAATTAATTATTAAAACAATATTAACATTAAAAGAAATACATTTAAATCGCTTCTACTGCACAAAATCAGAAAAATAAAAAAAAAATCATTCCAAGAACATTCTCTAAGAACAAATTATGTCTATTTACTTTTGACACTCCTTTCCTGTTCGAATTAAAACATCATTCTGTTTATTAAATATTTGAAATAAATCGAAATTAAATACATACACTTTATCTTCTACCGCACAAAAAATAAAATAAAAAATGTATAAACATCAATATGGGTGAAACACACACACACACACACACACACACACACACACACACACACACACACACAATTATATTAAATAATAAACAGCAAAAGAAATAAACACATTGTCTATTTACTTTTGACAATCCTTTCTTGTGTTTCAAAAACAGAACAAATTTAATTTCAATCCTTTATATATATAAGATAAACAATAGACAACGAAAGAATTAATTTTAAACTAACTTCAACTAAATTGTCTATTTCATTTCTTTCCTTCTTTGAAATCGTCTCTGGAAAAAAAATTCTGAGCAGGTGTCCCTCACGCTACCCGCAAAACTGACCACAAAGTTCCATTTGACCTACTTCCATCCTTTCTCCCGACAAAACCTCGCTTCACTCCATATGTTAAATCTGACATTCTTATTACTACTTAAGTTAAAAGCATGATTTTATACTAAAGGCAAGAGAGAGTGAGATAGATAGAGTTACAAGGAGTTACAAGGAAAAGAAGTACCTCAAAAGGCCTTGCGGCCCATACCGAGGAGGTACCAATGGCAACGGGTGCCACGGAAAGTTTTCTACACACTCAAATAGTGTGCAAAATTTGGTCTAACCTTTTCTTGAACTGATCCACAGAGGAACTGTTCACAACTTCCGAAGGTAACCTGTTCCATGTGTCACAGATCTTATACGTAAAGTAATTCCCACACACACTAGTCCTAAACCGTTTCAAATCCAACTTCCAACCATTGTTGCGAGTTGGGTTATCATTTAAACTAAACATACTTCTAAAATCGACATCGTTGAACCCGCGTAAGAGCTTGAAAACTTCGATCAGTTGACCGCGCAGCCTCCGAGTTTCAAGCGAAAACAAGTTCAGGGCACGTAACCGTCGATTGTAGCCCATATGCCTAACGGAAGGGATTAACTTTGTGGCCCTCGCCTGCACTCACTCCAGCCTCTCAATATCTTTCCTGAGGGTGGGCGACCAGAACTGCACAGCATACTCCAGGTGCGGCCGAACAAGGGAATTGTACAGTGAGAGCACAATCTCCTTGTTCCGAAACTGAAATTGCCTCCTGATATAACTCAATAGTTTCTGGGCTTTCTTTTCCACCTCTACGCACTGTTTCGTAAACTTAAGGTCGCTGCTAATTAGCACACCCAAGTCCTTTTCTAAATCAGTCACCTCGATATTACTACCCAACATCGAGTAGTCCGACTTGGGATTGGCGTAGCCAATGTGCATCACTTTGCATTTACCCAAGTTAAACGGCATTTGCCATTTTTCGGACCACTCTCCTATCCTACCTAGGTCCGCACGCAGTTCCTCGATCGCTTCGGGCGTCCCAACATTGGCCCCAAGCTTGGTGTCATCAGCGAATTTGGCGATCCTACTGACGATGCCACCGTCGATATCATTTATGTAAATGATAAACAACAGCGGCCCCAAAACGGAACCCTGAGGAACCCCACTAGTGACCGAGGCCCAACCCGAACTAGCACCTTTAATTACAACCCTCTGCCGCCTATTCTTCAGGCAGTTTTCAAGCCACCTACCTATTTCCCCACCGATACCCAGCGCGCGCACTTTCGCCATTAGCCGGCGGTGAGGTACCTTATCAAAGGCCTTCTGAAAGTCGAGATAAAGTATATCAATCGCCCTACTCTTATCGTACTCACCCAACATGACGTGGAAAAACTCGAGCAAGTTGGTGATACACGACCTATGCCGTCTAAACCCATGTTGGGAGTCCCCAAGCAGCTTGTGGGAATCCAAATGGTCAACGATCCTATCCGCTATTATCCCCTCTAATAATTTACCTACAACTGAAGTGAGACTAATGGGACGATAGTTCCCTGGACTTTGGTGATCCCCTTTCTTAAAGATAGGGGTCACGTTGGCTTCCCTCTAGTCACCAGGCACCTGGCCCGTCTCCAACGATTTGTTGAAGACTGTAGCCAGGTGGGGAGCCACCTGGTCGCGCACCTCCCGCAACACTCTGGGGAGAAACTGGTCTGGCCCAGGAGCCTTAAACGCGCTCAGTTTGTCTATTCTATCGGCAACGACTGTCGCGGTACATCGAACATTATCCAGGCCAGCACCTGGAGAGAGAGAGAGAGAGAGAGAGAGAGAGAGCGAGAGAGAGAGAGAGAGAGAGAGAGAGAGAGAGAGAGAGAGAGAGAGAGAGACAGATTTTTGTAACTGGAACCTAACCATTGTGTAAATTACATTAGTAATAATAATAACTAATTCGGTTTTCCCCAAATTATTAATTTTGACGAGGGTCAAACTTTTCACTCCGCCTTAGACCTACAGTTTAACGTGGAAACCGAACTAAGCTGCAGCACGGGCGGGCAGAAATTACATGGGATGTATTACTTATTGAGGTAGTTCTTGTCCTTGTAACTCCCTATCTTTCATGTACACTTTCCACATTGTGTCCGTCAACTATTACAGAAGCTCTTTTCAAATTTGTTGTGAAAGATGCTTTATGCAAAAGTGTAATGAAAAAATAACAGCTTCAGAGTTCATTCACACCACGCGTACACTTATCTCGTGTACACATTATATATATTATACTCTTAACTTCAATTCTCAGGCTATTTTTAGACGGCATATAAACGTCGATCGCAGAAGAGAAGCAACGGTAATGGTTAGTGAGTCTTGTTGATGAGTGGTGCGACAAGCGAAATTGTTATGTTGCATCATACCGAGTACTCGTACCCTACGATTGAGAATGTAAATCTTGTCATCATGGTGAATCTTAAGTATTTTTACCACTACATTAATATATATCATGACGAGGTTTGTAGTGAGATTGTGGCTAAAGGTCTGCGTGAATATTTAATAGAATTTAGAGACGAGTATCGTTTGCTAGGCAAAAGGAAAAATATAGGCACATGTTTCTCTCAAATAGTGTACCGGAGTGTGAATAAAATGTGTTTAGTTCGTGAAAATGAACCACGATTGACGTTTATATGCCGTCTAAAAATAGCCTGAGAATTGAAGTTAAGAGTATAATATATATAATGTGTACACGAGATAAGTGTACGCGTGGTGTGAATGAACTCTGAAGCTGTTATTTTTTCATTACACTTTTGCATAAAGCATCTTTCACAACAAATTTGGAAAGAGCTTCTGTAATAGTTGACGGACACAATGTGGAAAGTGTACATGAAAGATAGGGAGTTACAAGGACAAGAACTACCTCAATAAGTAATACATCCCATGTAATTTCTGCCCGCCCGTGCTGCAGCTTAGTTCGGTTTGCACGTTAAACTGTAGGTCTAAGGCGGAGTGAAAAGTTTGACCCTCCTCAAAATTAATAATTTGGAGAAAACCGAATTAGTTATTATTATTACTAATGTAATTTACACAATGGTTAGATTCCAGTTACAAAAATCTGTCTCTCACTATCTCTCTCTCTCACTATCTCTCTCTCTCACTATCTCTCTCTCTCACTATCTCTCTCTCTCTCACTATCTCTCTCTCTCTCCTCTTGCCTTTAATATAAAATCATGCTTTTAACTTGAGTAGTAATAAGTATGTCAGATTTAACATATGGAGTGAAGCGAGGTTTTGTCGAGAGAAATGATGGAAGTAGGTCAAATTGAACTTTGTGGTCAGTTTTGCGGTTAGCGTGAGGGACACCTGCTCAGAATTTATTTTCCAGAGACGATTTCAAAGAAGGAAAGAAATGAAATACAGTAGACAATTTAGTTGAAGTTAGTTTAAAATTAATTCTTTCGTTGTTTATTGTTTATCTTATATATATATATATTATGAATGAAATGATATTTTTTGTTTTTGAAACAAGAAAGGATTGTCAAAAGGAAATAGACACAGTTAATGTGTTCATTTCTTTTGCCGTTTATTATTTAATATAATTGTGAGTGTGTGTGTGTGTGTGTGTGTGTGTGTGTGTGTGTGTGTGGTGTTTCACTCGTATTGATGTTTATACATTTTTATTTTATTTTTTGTGCGGTAGAAGATAAAGTGTATGTATTTAATTTCGATTTATTTCAAATATTTAATAAACAGAATGATGTTTTAATTCGAACAGGAAAGGAATGTCAAAAGTAAATAGACATAAATTGTTCTTAGAGAATATGTTATTGGAATGATTTCTTTATTTTTCTGATTTTGTGCTGTAGAAGCGGTTTAAATGTATTTCTTTTAATGTTAATATTGTTTTAATAATTAATTCTCTAAAAGGAGAAAGTTCGTTTGCTTTTAATAAATAAAAACATTATTTGGCAACTCGTGTAAATAATGTAGACCTGAACAATTAAGATAAAAAGTGATATATGGCAAATCAACCTTCCTCTATATAAGACCTGCTTGGCTTTGGAGCGGCCAGAATGATGCGAACTTCGGTGGAGTAAAGAGCTATCCTTCCTTCTTAGGTTAAGACTTAGGTTAGGTTTCCCTTTGGGGGGGTGAGGACATCCCAACTTCTCCCCCAAAGACCTCTTTCTCTCCTTTCTCTTCCTCTCTTAGGTTAAGGCAACCCCTTTGTGGGGAGGTCATCCTCCCCTCTCCCCCCTTTAGGGCATACCACCCCTCCCCCCTTCATTGCATACCCCCATCCCCCTTTCGCAACACGCCCCCACCCCATTTTGCAACATGGCAACATTGAACATTATCTCTGCAACATCTCTGCACTTTCCCATTTTGCGTCCATGCTACTCACGCCACCAGCAGCCCAGCTTCTTAATCATTAGGCTACCCAGGTTACCCATTTATCTACTAACCAATTTGTTTTATTGTGTGAAAGGATGAACAGCTGGGTTTTGCTGCCCACCGGCTGCCGTCACTGGGTCTCGATCCCGTGGCCGATGGATTCCTAGTCAGCGACGCTAACCACTACATCACCGAGGCGCCAGTATATATATGGGGTTAGACTGATTTAAAACGCTATTCAAACGTTAATATTCTCATACGAGCTCTTCTCTGTTTATTTTACGGTCTTGTGAACATCGTAGATTCCCAAATTTATTTGAGTTTCATTAAAGTCGTGAAGAATGATTTGGTCAATAGTCAAAAAATTGAAAAAGGATCAATTTAAATACCTCGAGTCTTGACCTGCTATTTGTTTTTATCTTTTTTTTTTTTAATTCAAGAATACATCGAATTTCTTCGTGTGATTTATTGATTCAGTCAGTTTTGGGAGTGGAATTCCGTTCTTTATGACCCGCATATTTTTTATTTTTTTTTTTGAAAAAAGTTCGCCTAGAAAGAATTTTTCTAAAGAAGTATGAAAAAATTATTAATTGGTGATAATATTCTTATTTTTTTTAATTTGTTATTCTTTTTTGGTCAAAGTAATTAGAAAATCTCGAAAACAATTTAGTTATTACTGATTACTAAAATTATTTTTTAATGCTTTTGGGAAATTTTATATTTCTAGGCGAACTTTTTTCCAAGAATACAAAAAAAAAAAAAATTTGATCGCAACAAACAAGACTTTGAAGACTGAGAACTGACCATTTCATTAATGCTCTAAACATTTAAGATTGTTACTGATCAAATAAGCACTGATGGTATACACCATCACTGCACAGGTTGAATTAATAGTATTTCCCAACCGGGGTGCTGTCGGGGTAGTGTCGCAGGTTGTTCCTAGGTAGGATACAAGCACCGGGTGCCGCAAAATTTCATAAACATGAAAAAAAAATGACAAATGAAAAAATTACTAAAAGATACACAAACTAAAAAAAAAAAAAAAACTATATAGATTCAGTTTGAAGTTACGTGGTGTTTTTCTTAAGAGGGCGGCTCTGGTGGGGGGTGGGGTGGAAAGGGAGGACTGGATTTGAACAGTGGGAGACTAAAATCCTTCGAAGTGCCATCGCGAAAGAAAAACAGATGGCACTGGTGTGCTTCGAACCAGAAAAGAATGCGGGAATTACTGAATTAGAATCACTCTCATTGTTTTGCGTCAAATAATTAATTAACTGTTTGTAAAATGGTTTATTTTAATAAAATAAATGTTGCTTTTAAATGAGGAAAAAGTAATTTATTGAAGCACTTTTCTCCCTAAAATTATCATTATAATTAAAAGTTTTAAAAATTAAACCTCAAAAATTTTTTAAAATATAAATAATAATAATATTAATAATAATAATAATAATAATATTAATAATAATAATAAATAATAATATTAATATAAAAATAATTTTTTAAAGTTGAAGATTGAAATGTGGAGTAAATTAATTTTTCAAACTATCAACTTTACAAGCAACGTTATATTTTTTTTATGTAGACAGGAAGTGCCAAGGGCGAGCGCCAGCGAAAATGCCCCCCTCCAATATAAGGAGAGAGCCGGAATCAAGGTCTTCGAGGCTCATGATCCCCTTTTTTATATATATTGTATATAAATTTGAAAAGTGTGTGTAGTGTATGAAATGCATGTATATGTAGTGAAGAATAGAGGGAGAAGTGTGTGTGTGTGAGAGAGAGAGCTGGACTGCTCATAGGGTAGTTAAGACACGGAAAAAGATCAGCTAAGGAGAAAAGTGACAGCATGGAGAAACGGGGGTTCCAGCACTCCTTGTCTTCTACCTAATTTCCACTCCGGAGTACTTCCTTGGCCGACTAGTGTCTATAATCTTTTCCTAACATACATATATGTATATATATATATATATATGGAAACTTCCTTGCTTCGTGCCTATTTAAAATTTACTTGAAGTAAATTCGGACAGATGTCTGTAATTAAAAAGGTTATGAAAAGAAAAAGCTTTAGTTCTCCATTCTATTCAAATTTTTTTTTTTTTTCAAATGAGGGGGGGGGTTGAGGCAGGTCAGGCTGAGCCTGACCTGTTATTTCTCCTGCTAGGGGACTTAAAAAAACTAACAAAAACTAACATAAAAAAACTAACAATACACAACCCCATCTCTTGTCAAGTTGTCAGGCTAAAAATTTCCATCCATCTATCATCTGAACCCCATTTCCCCAGTGAGGGTGGGGAGAGAGACGTGGGAAGAGAGGGAAGATATGTGGCTAAAAGTTTGAGTCAGATATCTTTACTTTATAGAACATGTTATAATGACCATGTTAAGATTTATAAATAAGGTTATATAGCTATTTGCATATACACTGTGACTGTACATAAAGTTAATTATTACTGTATTATTATGCATCTTCTCAAATAACAAAGCCTTACAATTCGCATAAAAATGTACAATTCCACGTCTTGTCAGGCAAACAATTTTAAGCCTGACGTCTCTCTTTGAAACATGTTATGATGTAAATCTTATGATTTATTTATAATGTTATAAAGTCATTTGGATATTCACTATACGTAAAATTAATTAGTATTTTAATTGATTTATTACTTTGTATCCACCGAATAACCAAGTTTTTAATTTTTAAAGTCAGGCAAATTCGTTTCTGCCTGACGACTTGCTGCTGTGCCAAATGTCCAAAATACTGCGCTGAATTGCCAAATCTCTTTATTTAAACTTAATCTTGTTTTCAATAATATGCATATTATATACTTTATAAGGTGGGTTGGGTGGAAAATAATTGTCCAAGTTACTTAACATTTAAAAATTAATTTACTTCAAGGAAAAATTTGGTGAAAGAACTAATTCATAGCCTAATTCATAGATTGGAGTTCATGTATAAATAAATAAGGTAAGGCGATGTTTTATTTCCTAAATTTATGCCAGTTCAAAATATTCTAATTATCATACAAGTATCAAATTATATATATATATATATGCTTGAAAGGTTTGAGCCTGAATATCCACAAAAGCCTGGCGTCGCCCCTGGTATATATATAGGCGGGGCCTCGAGCCTGACCATGGAGCAGGAATAAAGCACAAAAAGTAGACAGGAGATATATATATATATATTAACGTAAAGAACGACGCTTTGTATATGAGAATTAACCGCGCAAGATGAGAGCGAAAGAACGAAACAAATGAAAAAATGAGGTACCCACCCGGGAATCGAACCCGGGATCTTCCGATTGCCGGTCAGATATGATAACCACTACACCACAGGCCTCACCCAAACAAATGTCGTAATTCCTCTACATACGCGCAGAAACCAATGCCCCCAAAGGGGCACCTCCCGCATGCCGTAACATTATATACATTATAACTGCAAACACGCAGTATAATTAACGTAAAGAACGACGCTTTGTAGAGGAATTACGACATTTGTTTGGGTGAGGCCTGTGGTGTAGTGGTTATCATATCTGACCGGCAATCGGAAGATCCCGGGTTCGATTCCCGGGTGGGTACCTCATTTTTTCATTTGTTTCGTTCTTTCGCTCTCATCTTGCGCGGATAATTCTCCTATACAAAGCGTCGTTCTTTACGTTAATTATACTGCGTGTTTGCAATTATAATGTATATAATGTTACGGCATGCGGGAGGTGCCCCTTTGGGGCATTGGTTTCTGCGCGTATGTAGAGGAATTACGACATTTGTTTGGGTGAGGCCTGTGGTGTAGTGGTTATCATATCTGACCGGCAATCGGAAGATCCCGGGTTCGATTCCCGGGTGGGTACCTCATTTGTTTCGTTCTTTCGCTCTCATCTTGCGCGGATAATTCTCCTATACAAAGCGTCGTTCTTTACGTTAATTATACTGCGTGTTTGCAGTTATAATATATATTATATATATATATATATATATATACATATATATATATAGAGAGAGAGAGAGAGAGAGAGAGAGAGAGAGAATTGGGTTAAACTGAACCACATACATGGTTAAATATTTGGCCACCAAATTATCAAATGTTTTGTTAATTGTAAACGATGCTAGGTCATTGCATCAACCATGTTTGCTTATTAAAGGTTTCCATTACGAATTTACATCTTGTTTTACAACTTTTGGGTTGTTACAACTGGGTTAACGACATCTGGTCGACTTTACATAAAATCGACAAGTTATTGCGAGTTACATAAGTTAAATTAAATCAGGTTAAGTTAGATTAAGTTCAGTTATGTTTTTACACTACTGATGTTATACGTCTTGTTGACCAAATGGATATATGTCCGTTGCAGCGGTGTGTGTGTGTGTGTGTGTTGTGTGTGTGTGTGTGTTCCAAAATATAATTAAAATACTTACATTTGGTTGCATTTCATTTCGTATATGAGGAATACATTTCATGAATATTTGTTAATTACATAAAAAAAAATATTAACTGCTGCTAACAGAATTTGGCGATTTCATTAATTAAAAAAAAAAAAATGCACTCCTCATTATTTCACTTTTGTCAAAACTTTTTTTTTTAAATATTTTGAAAATAATAAAAATGTTTGAATTTAATTTTTAAAAATTAAACGTTAAAAAAAAAGTTTTTTTTTGTTTTTAATCGTTTTAACAAAATGAAATATGACGTCATATTCGAAACTTAAACATTCAAATTTTATCTGCAACATTATTGCATTGAACGTTGCCAGAATTTATGTGTTTAAGGGTTTATATACAAGCTGAAAGAGGAGGATTTCCGTGTAATGAGGTGATAGAGGGGTTGGGGTGGGGGTGGGGGGGTCTCCCGAACCTATGCTGGTATCCAAACCAGGAAACAAAGATACGTTAAGTGAACGTTCGTAAATATTATGAAAATGTCCATAAAACGTTGTGAAACGTTCGTAGAAGGTGTATAAACGTTCAATAATTTTTCTAAAATGTTCGTTTTTAAAATGTATATAAACATTTGAAGACGTTCTAAAAAATTCCTAAGACGTCTCTAAACGTGCATAAACGTTTTTGAAATGTCTGCAAACGTTGTAAGAACTGGTAAACGCATTTTGTTCGGAAGGGTACAGATAATAGTTAAAAACCGGATGTTAATAAACACATGGTACCATACAAAATGTTCAAGATGGCGAAATAGTGCTTCAACAATTAATTTTGGAATTTTGGATGCTAAGAGTAATACGAGATGTTCACCCAAATACCATTTGTGATTTTAGGGCAAAGATACTGTAGTTAGTGTTAAGTTGTAGTTAAATTAACATTACAATACGTAGGTTAACATTTAAAAATTACAAAATTGTTACTGATTACCACGTCCATCAGGGTACACTGTAAAATTGTCCCAAACAGAACACCATTTTCTAAAAAAAAATTGTTTCAATCGAATCGAATATGGAACGATTTTGAATCAATTTTATTTTTAATGTCGATATAACTGGTTCAAAGTCGGTTCAGAAAGGAAAGTTGTTCTAACGCAGTGGTTCTTAACCTTTTTACTACCATGCCCCCTCTAGGAATTGATCCTTCCCTCCACGCCCCCCTTCAATCAAAATAACATTCTCAATAACTTCTCAATATTAGCCCATGCTCTCGTTAAGAGAATAACAAATACAATTAGAGAAATTCCTGTTTCTAGGGGGGCGCGCCCCCCACGTTAAGAACCACTGTAATCTAACGGCTTCAATGATGGACCATTCGTTTTACAAAGAAATCGCTCCATAATCAGCTTATGTAACGAATGAAGCAATTAAAGTTTTGGAATCGGTGGTCTGTATGGAACAATTTTCCTTGCTGGATTTATTTTGGACCAGTTATATCTACAGGGTAGATCATTTTAGTGGAAGTCTGCTTACATTTATTTATAGTATATGTACGAGATGTTCTACTATGAAA
The DNA here is from genome assembly GCA_023014485.1 of Bathynomus jamesi. Taxonomy (NCBI): domain Eukaryota; kingdom Metazoa; phylum Arthropoda; class Malacostraca; order Isopoda; family Cirolanidae; genus Bathynomus; species Bathynomus jamesi. The sequence continues at coordinate 138,511 of JAJOZX010004384.1, forward strand.
GAAAAATGGTCCAACAATTGTTGTTGTACCCCAAATACTGCACCACACCATCACCCTCGGAGATCCCTGTTCTTCACTGGTATCCATTTTGCTCGAAAAATCAGAATCACTCGTATTGTTTAATACCCAATTCACAGAACTCGGATTTTCTGCCCTGGTCATCCTAGTCAACTTCTGTAATACCCGTAATTTGTGTAGATGCCCTCACTCTCTTTTTCAGTGGAACCATTTGGAAAAACCTCTTTTTACTTTTTTTACTTTTATTTTTGTTAAACTTTTTTACTTTTTTTACTTTTTTCAGATTTAGATTTGTGAGGGTAAAGTGAAAATGACGACTTTATCCAAAGACGAAATGGTATCCTCTAGAAATTTGCACTGAGCCCACATAAATCTACCCGCCGAATGTCATTGGAAACGGGTATATCGAGTACCAGTATCAGAACAATCTTAAAAACGAGCGATGACATCCATACAAATTACAGGTGTTACAGAAATTGATTGAGGATGACCCGGACAGAAAATCTAAGTTCTGTAAATGGGGTATTGAACAATATGAGAGTGATCCTGATTTTTCGAGCAAAATTCTGTTCTCAGATGAAGCTAATTTTTGTTCGAGGAGAAGTGAATAAACAGAAGTGCCAATATTGGTCTCCAGAAAATCCTAATTGGGATACTACACAATCTTTTCAAAATTTATAAAAAAAGTGGCATCGTTCAGCCTTGGATACCTTGTTTTCGGCTCTCTCCCCTTTTTCTATGGAGGGGTCACTTTTGCGGGCCCTCGCCCTTGGTCCCCCCTTTCCTACATAATCTTTTTTTTTGGTTTGTATATGTGGAATAACTTCACAGTGTAGCCTAGGAGTAGATCACCGGGTTGTTGATATCAAAATCCAAGGTTCGAATATCGGATAAGATTTCAGAATTTGAGCGATTAAGGTTCTTCTTTGGATCTTCCTTCTTAGGGTAGTGGATCGGATCTCACAAAAAGCTGTAGCTCTCCTCCGTCATGTAACTTTACGAGATTATTGTTATTATTATTATTGTTAATGCAAAAAACTTCACTTTTTTCTACGTGAATGTCAAAATATGAAAATAAAAACCCACTCTAATAGACAGAGTTTATTTCCACGACAGTTTCGACGCCCACTGGCATCCTCCTCGGGTGGATACAGAAACACGAATGAACCAAAACAAGAGGGAAAAACAGTCCAGGGACCGACCGTTAAGAAATTCGCACCTAGGTTAGATCCCATTCTCCCGACACCGGAAGGGCATTTTCATTAAGTACATTCGCGCAAATTTAAAACTATCTTCCTGTTCTAAACATACAGATTCTATTATATTTTTCTTACATAATTATTGAATTTATTATTAATTTTATTACATTTAATATTGCATAATTATTTATTACAGAAATTATAAATTTATTATTACATTGGTTATTACATTATTGTTTATTATACAGAACTTATAAACCTAAAAGCGAATGAAAAAAGCGGATTAGGAAACAATCCAGAGAAATTCGCACCTAGGTTAGATACCGTTCTCCCGACACTGGAAGGGCATTTTATTACAGGGTCCGCTTATAAGTACATTCCCACAAATTAAAACTATCTTCTTGTTCTATACATACAGATTCTAATATTTTGACATAATTACTGCATGTATTATTACATTTACATTTTTTTAACATTTATTATTATTACCTTTACCCTAATTATTAAATTTATAATATTACCTTTATTATTACATCTGTTGCATTTATATTTATTTCCACATTTATTACTTCCATTATTACATTTACTAAAGGCGAGTAAGGAAACATTCCAATCCAGAGACATTTAAGAAATTCACACTTAGGTTCGAACACGTTCCCACGACTCCGTAAGGGATTTTTTGACCAAGAATCTCATTAAAGGGTCTAACTTATAAGTACCTTCGCACAAATTAAAATTATCTACTTTTTCTATACACACAGATTCTATTATTTTTCTTTTGACATAATTATTACATTTATAAAGTACCTTACTTGATTCCCAATCTATAGCATGATTATTTTGGCTGGCGTGATAAAAAATGGCATTATTAGTATTACAACTTCTGAAGGCATATTTGTGTTCTTTAATACGGGTTTCAATATTTCTTCCAGTTTCTCCACGTATACTAAATCACAACTTTTACAGGGAATGCTGTAGACACAGGCTTGTTCCTCTTTTGCCACGTTATTCCTAACCAATTTACTTTTCACGGTAGACGAATATTTGAACGCCAAAGCAAACTTAAAATCTTTCGTCAACGGTTTTACTCTTTCTAAGCCGGCAATGTAAGGCAAACTCACATATTGTTTTTGGTTAACTGAAGGTTCCCGAGGGGCATAAAAAGATTTTCTGGCTTTAAAATACGCCTTTCTGATAAACCACTCGGGATATTTTAAATCCTTAAAAATGTTCCAAATCTTTGAATTTTCCGGGTCCAGCAAATGTGGGCTACAAATCCTGAGTGCTCTTAGAAACATGGAAGAAATAATTGAGCTTTTAACCCCTTCATCATGATATGAAAAATAATGAATGTACGAATTACAATGAGTAGGTTTTCTATAAACCGTGAAATTGGGCTTTCCGCTTTCGTTAATGACCAAAACATCTAGAAAAGGTAATTGTTTGTCGTTCTCCCATTCATATTTAAATTTAATAGAGGGAACAAGATTATTTAATGACTGAAAGAAAGTGTCAAAGTTGTTCCAGTGGTCAGGCCAAAATGAGAAAATATCATCTACATAACGAAACCAAATTAGATTCCTGGGACATATTGTTTGCAACAATTCCGACTCATAGTATTCCATGTATAATGTACTCAGTATTGGGGATAAAGGAGACCCCATTCCCATACCAAAACGTTGCAAATAAAATTCTTCACCGAAGGAGAAGGCAGTATTGGTGACACAGAGTTTTATCAGTTCTAAAAATACAGATGTGGGCATGCCTAGTTCTACGTTACATGTTGGCAATTTTCTATCTAAAAAACTAAGTACATCATCAATGGGAACTTTCGTAAACAAGGACTCAACGTCAAAACTGATCATTCTTCCCCGTTTTACTGTAAATCTAAGGACATAACTTTGTTAATAAAGTCACAGGAATTAGTGATGTGCGAGCCTGAAAATTTACCAACTAATGGGGATAATTTATCTGCAAGAAATTTAGATAACCTGTAACTAAAGGAACCCCTGTGTGAAATAATGGGACGGAGTGGTATATTAATCTTATGGGTTTTGGGTAGGCCGTAAATGTGGGGGAGTTTGGGGTTAATCTGTAGAAATCTTTTAGGATCAATCGCCGGGACATCTTTTAATAAGTTCCTGATGGTTTTGTTGAATTCGGCAGAAAGACGCTTTAGGGGGGACGATCTCACTTTGGCGTAGGTGAATTCATCACTAAGTAACGCTTCCATTTTTTGTTTATAATCACACTTGTCCAAAATAACGAATGTACTTAATGAAAATGCCCTTCCGGTGTCGGGAGAATGGGATCTAACCTAGGTGCGAATTTCTTAACGGTCGGTCCCTGGACTGTTTTTCCCTCTTGTTTTGGTTCATTCGTGTTTCTGTATCCACCCGAGGAGGATGCCAGTGGGCGTCGAAACTGTCGTGGAAATAAACTCTGTCTATTAGAATGGGTTTTTATTTTAATATTTTGACCTTCACGTAGAAAAAAGTGAAGTTTTTTTGCATTTATTATGGATCCCACGATCAGACGCTATCTATTCGCCTTCTTCTTAGTTACCTTTCCCCAACTTATATCTTCCTATCGTCTATATGAAAAAACACTAGTGGCTGTGAAGACCAAGAAGCTGCAACTCAAGTTCCTGCAAGAGTGTTTAGTGGAGCAAGTGTGCCCGAAGTCCTTGATACCGTTTACCTTCAGGAAGGACCATACACCGTTTCCGAATTTTGCCAGGGAAATTTTGAAGGAACGTATTCCGTGTGTTAAAAGAGAAATTGACCATACGTATTTCAAACTAAGAAATTGTCTACGCGTCCTTAAATCGCATGTGTCGTGTGAACTACTTGTGGCGCTGTTTGAAACTGCAGATTATAAATGCGACGTGGAGACTAGACGCACTGAACAACGACTTAACAGAAAGCTATCCTATTTATGTGATGAAAGTGCTTGGTCAAAGTGTGCGGTGGAAGGTTCCGTTTTAAATTTATCGACATATGTCTTGTCCAAATCCGAAAAGGAAGTTCTTAATTTAGGGCTGTCGTTTGCGCTTAAACCCGATAAAAACATTGTTTTAGATTTTGTGCCTTCCGTAGTTAATTCCAGGGTGGATATTCCGTGTTTAAATGGTTTGATTCTGAGCAAGTTTCTGGAACATTTCAACTCATTGGACTCTATTCCCAAAAGATTCCGGTTAGCTTTAGACAAGCTCAGGAAGAATGAAGCAATATTTGTCACTAAAGCGGACAAAAGTAACACTGTGGTTATTTTGGACAAGTGTGATTATAAACAAAAAATGGAAGCGTTACTTAGTGATGAATTCACCTACGCCAAAGTGAGATCGTCCCCCTAAAGCGTCTTTCTGCTGAATTCAACAAAACCATCAGGAACTTATTAAAAGATGTCCGGCGATTGATCCTAAAAGATTTCTACAGATTAACCCCAAACTCCCCCATATTTACGGCCTACCCAAAACCCATAAGATTAATATACCACTCCGTCCCATTATTTCACACAGGGGTTCCTTTAGTTACAGGTTATCTAAATTTCTTGCAGATAAATTATCCCCATTAGTTGGTAAATTTTCAGGCTCGCACATCACTAATTCCTGTGACTTTATTAACAAAGTTATGTCCTTAGATTTAAAACGGGGAAGAATGATCAGTTTTGAAGTTGAGTCCTTGTTTACGAAAGTTCCCATTGATGATGTACTTAGTTTTTTAGATAGAAAATTGCCAACATGTAACGTAGAACTAGGCATGCCCACATCTGTATTTTTAGAACTGATAAAACTCTGTGTCACCAATACTGCCTTCTCCTTCGGTGAAGAATTTTATTTGCAACGTTTTGGTATGGGAATGGGGTCTCCTTTATCCCCAATACTGAGTACATTATACATGGAATACTATGAGTCGGAATTGTTGCAAACAATATGTCCCAGGAATCTAATTTGGTTTCGTTATGTAGATGATATTTTCTCATTTTGGCCTGACCACTGGAACAACTTTGACACTTTCTTTCAGTCATTAAATAATCTTGTTCCCTCTATTAAATTTAAATATGAATGGGAGAACGACAGACAATTACCTTTTCTAGATGTTTTGGTCATTAACGAAAGCGGAAAGCCAATTTCACGGTTTATAGAAAACCTACTCATTGTAATTCGTACATTCATTATTTTTCATATCATGATGAAGGGGTTAAAAGCTCAATTATTTCTTCCATGTTTCTAAGAGCACTCAGGATTTGTAGCCCACATTTGCTGGACCCGGAAAATTCAAAGATTTGGAACATTTTTAAGGATTTAAAATATCCCGAGTGGTTTATCAGAAAGGCGTATTTTAAAGCCAGAAAATCTTTTTATGCCCCTCGGGAACCTTCAGTTAACCAAAAACAATATGTGAGTTTGCCTTACATTGCCGGCTTAGAAAGAGTAAAACCGTTGACGAAAGATTTTAAGTTTGCTTTGGCGTTCAAATATTCGTCTACCGTGAAAGTAAATTGGTTAGGAATAACGTGGCAAAAGAGGAACAAGCCTGTGTCTACAGCATTCCCTGTAAAAGTTGTGATTTAGTATACGTGGGAGAAACTGGAAGAAATATTGAAACCCGTATTAAAGAACACAAATATGCCTTCAGAAGTTGTAATACTAATAATGCCATTTTTTATCACGCCAGCCAAAATAATCATGCTATAGATTGGGAATCAAGTAAGGTACTTTATAAATGTAATAATTGTCAAAAGAAAAATAATAGAATCTGTGTGTATAGAAAAAGTAGATAATTTAATTTGTGCGAAGGTACTTATAAGTTAGACCCTTTAATGAGATTCTTGGTCAAAAAATCCCTTACGGAGTCGTGGGAACGTGTTCGAACCTAAGTGTGAATTTCTTAAATGTCTCTGGATTGGAATGTTTCCTTACTCGCCTTTAGTAAATGTAATAATGGAAGTAATAAATGTGGAAATAAATATAAATGCAACAGATGTAATAATAAAGGTAATATTATAAATTTAATAATTAGGGTAAAGGTAATAATAACAAATGTTAAAAAAATGTAAATGTAATAATACATGCAGTAATTATGTCAAAATATTAGAATCTGTATGTATAGAACAAGAAGATAGTTTTAATTTGTGGGAATGTACTTATAAGCGGACCCTTTAATAAAATACCCTTCCAGTGTCGGGAGAACGGTATCTAACCTAGGTGAGAATTTCTCTGGATTATTTCCTAATCGGCTTTTTTCATTCGCTTTTAGGTTTATAAGTTCTGTATAATAAACAATAATGTAATAACCAATGTAATAATAAATTTATAATTTCTGTAATAAATAATTATGCAATATTAAATGTAATAAAATTAATAATAAATTCAATAATTATGTAAGAAAAATATAATAGAATCTGTATGTTTAGAACAGGAAGATAGTTTTAAATTTGCGCGAATGTACTTAATGAAAATGCCCTTCCGGTGTCGGGAGAATGGGATCTAACCTAGGTGCGAATTTCTTAACGGTCGGTCCCTGGACTGTTTTTCCCTCTTGTTTTGGTTCATTCGTGTTTCTGTATCCACCCGAGGAGGATGCCAGTGGGCGTCGAAACTGTCGTGGAAATAAACTCTGTCTATTAGAGTGGGTTTTTATTTTCATATTATTATTGTTATTGTTTTTGTTGTTATTTTTGTTATTATTATTGTTGTTGATATCATTATTGCTATTATTGTTATCATTAACATTGTTGTTATTGTTAGCATGATTGTTATCACTTATTATTATTGTTAACATTGCTGTATTATCGTTATTATTATTATTGTTATTGTTGTTAATAATCAACAATAATAATAACAACAACAACAATAACGATAATACAGCAATGTTAACAACAACAACAACAACAATAATAATATTGTTATTATTATTATTATCGTTGTTATTATTATCGTTGTTATTATTATCGTTGTTGTTATTATCGTTGTTGTTATTATCGTTGTTGTTATTATCGTTGTTATTATTATCGTTGTTGTTATTATCGTCGTTATTATTATCGTTGTTATTATGTTGCTGTATTATCGTTATTATTATTGTTGTTATTATTATTATTAGTTATTATTATGGTTATCTGTTATTATTGTTGTCGTTATTCTTGATTGTTGCCTTCAAATTTCCAATGAGAATAATCAATTAGGTTCAGTCACGAGTTGCAACTTAATTTTTAATCCGTGTAATCTAATTAATATTTTTTATAATACTTTTTCAATACTTTTAATTACTTTTAATAATAAATTTTTATATTTTAAATATTTTAGTAAAATTTATTAATTTTATATATTCTTTATTTATTATCCAGACCCAATTATTAGGATTGAAAAATAGTCAAATGTTTAAAAGAAGAATATGGCGTGTTCTCTCTGACTTACAAATTTTAAATAACTACTGGTGGTGTATAATATATATATATATATATATACCCTCAGAATACGAGGCCCGAAGTTTTTTAATGCCTTACCAAAAGAAGTGAGGAACCTCCAATACACCGACCTGAATAACTTCAAGAACCTGCTGGACAGATTCTGTCCTCGTAGCCATGCGTGGCTGGCTACGAGGGCAGGAGGAAATCAAACAGCAATTCCCTCCTTCACCAAATCCCGCAAATGAGGCAGAATGCTGCAGAGGGGTCGGTCGACCCTGAACCGTCGTTCAAACTCACATAAAGTAACAAAGTAACACATCTGCTACCCAGGTAGCACACTTATATCGATATAATGATGAAGAAATATTGATGAATCAACCTTTTATTATTGAAACGATATTCATTTTGACAATTTTGAGATAGCAATCTAAATGACAACAAATTTTGATGACGAAATGGGGTTGAAATTGAGTACTGATGTAAATTCGTTATTCAGTAAATACAAAAACAACATTTTGTCCTCACCTTTTAAGAAAATATATTCTGTAAATGCTGATTGAACTTTATTTTATCAACATATTGTTGCATCAACAGTGCATCAATAGTCATTCGTGAACTGCCACAAATACCAAACACAGTTCAACAATTTCAACCATGCATCAGCAGTCGAGCGATCATTCGTACTACCTAGGTATATATATATATATATATATATATATGTAAAGAACGACGCTTGTGTAGAAGAGCGTTCCGCACAAGATGAGGAGGGAGAACGAACAAATGAAAAATGAGGTACCACCCGGGAATCGAACACGGGATCATCCGATTGCCGGTCAGATATGCTATCCACTACACCATGGACCTCGACAGAAGCGTCGTTCTTTACACTAATTATACTGTGTTGTTTGCAGTTAAAATGTATATATATATGTACTGCATGCGAAGGTGCCCCCTGAGGGCATTGGTTTCTGCTCGTATGTAGGAGAACTACGACTTCTGACTGATCGAGGTCCATGGTGTAGTGGATAGCATATCTGACCGGCAATTTGATGATCCCGGGTTCGATTCCCGGGTGGTACCTCATTTTTCATTTGTTCGTTCTCCCTCCTCATCTTGTGCGGAACGCTCTTCTACACAAGCGTCGTTCTTTACATTAATTATACTGTGTGTTGTTTGCAGTTAAAAAAAAAAAAAAATATATATATATATATATATATATATATATATATATATATATATACAGGGTGGGCGGAAAGTAGCTCCCTATTTTGGATTGGTAAAAAAATACGTATATTATCCATTTATTTCAGAAGAAATAATATGAAAAGGTAGGCATACATGGTAGGTTTTCTCTAAAATTCAATGTGGGCTCCAACTCTTTCCACCAGCTTCTGGAGCCGCCCAGGAATGGCGTCCACTGACTTTAGCACGAACTCCGGCGGGATGGAGGACATGACTTCCCGAATTCGGTCCTCCAGTTCTTCCAATGTCCTCGGTTTGGTGCGGTAGACTTCTTCCTTTACCCACCCCCAAAGAAAGAAGTCGCACGGTGTCAAGTCGGGGCTCCTGGCTGGCCATTGATGTGGACCACGACGACCCATCCAACGCCCAGGGAAGTGGGCATCCAGCCACTCACGGACAACAAGAGCGAAGTGCGGAGGGGCGCCATCTTGCATAAATATCAGATCGTCGATGTTCTCCCATGTGCTGACAACCGGCCAGACCTCGTTTCGCAACATAGCAAGGTACCGCTCAGCATTCATGGTGTTGCGCAGAAGGAACGGGCCCACAACCTGATCTGAGGTCATACCACACCACACCGTTACACTGAACCGATTCTGCCGTTTTTCAGCGGTAACCGTGCGACTTCTTTCTTTGGGGGTGGGTAAAGGAAGAAGTCTACCGCACCAAACCGAGGACATTGGAAGAACTGGAGGACCGAATTCGGGAAGTCATGTCCTCCATCCCGCCGGAGTTCCTGCTAAAGTCAGTGGACGCCATTCCTGGGCGGCTCCAGAAGCTGGTGGAAAGAGTTGGAGCCCACATTGAATTTTAGAGAAAACCTACCATGTATGCCTACCTTTTCATATTATTTCTTCAGAAATAAATGGATAATATACATATTTTTTTACCAATTCAAAATAGGGAGCTACTTTCCGCCCACCCTGTACAGTATATATATATATATATATATATATATATATATATATATATATATATATATATTATATATATGGTAGAAATGAGGAACGTAAACAGACTGCATATTATACTCCAGGTAGACAGGAAATTCAGAGAAGTACGAAAGCGATCGATTTGGGGGTAATAATGACCGATGATGCGAAATTCGAAACACAAAATCAGATAGCTATAAATAAAGCAAAAAGAGTGGCAGGACAGGTACTGAGAACGTTCAAAAGAAGGGACAGGACAGTACTCATTCCCCTGCTAAAAACAATGATTATACCAAAACTTAAACATTGCTGAGTCTTGACGTCCCCATATAAAGAGGAAGAAACTAATAAACTAGAAGAAACTCAGAGACATTTCACAGCAAAGATTGATGGCTGTAAAGTACTCAACTACTGGGAAAGACTACGTAAACTAAATCTGTACTCCCTGGAAAGAAGAAGAGAGAGGTACACCATAATCTATATATGGAAAATGATCGAAAAACTGGTACTAAACCTCAAACTAAACCTAATTATTTACCATTCAAACAACTCTGGAAAATAGGAAAGGCAGAATGTGTAGCGTTCCCAAATTAATGGCCCGACAAGAGACCTCTTCAACACTGAAAGAAAATAGCTTGATTGTCAGGGGGCCAAGACTTTTTAACCAGCTTCCAAAGGACCTCAGAAACGTTACAGGGGTCAAAGTTGAAGTCTCCAAGAGAAGACTAGATGCCTGGCTCAGGAAGGTACCAGATGAGCCGGGTGTACCTGGCTATTGGCGGTGAAGAGCGCAAGAAAGCAACTCGCTCCTCCACCAAGCCAGACCTAGAGGTGGGGCCACCAGCTTGACCTTCGTATGAAGAGAGACCAACACACGGAACATCAACGAGGTTAACAAGGTTATGTTACAGGAAATCTGTGTAACTAGGGATTTCATGAAATCCCTAAAATATTCAGGAATTTCATGCAAGGTTAAATAGTGATATTTTCGTTAAACCTACGAGAAAATTATTGAATGCCCGGTTAGGTTAATTGAATGCCAGGTTAGGTCGGCTGTACGCCCTTGACGATTGGTTAGGTTAAGTCGTGATATTTTCATTAAAACTAACAAACTTATCACGACTTAACCTTATATGAAATTTGTGAACATTTTAGGGATTTCATGAAATCCCTAGTTACACAGATTCCCTGTAATATATATATATATAATTGAGGATTTTCGTATGTCAAAGCCAAAATTCTAGAATTAATGTATCATTGCGGTAAAAGAGTCACCACAAATCGTTGGATGTGTACGAGGCTCGAACAAACGTAGATAATTTTGTTATCAATGTTTAAGGCAACAACATGGGCTATTGCTTAACTTACGCCATGAATTCAGTCACAAAAACGAATCAATACGTCGAGCGAACATGGATAAAAATAAAGAGTACTTCTTAACCACAACCAAGTAACGACCAAATATTTGCCAATGAATCTACAGTAAATGGTTCGTCCAACCATGCTACGATTGGACCAACTACTGTATTTAACTGGTTATCAGAAAACCAGGAGTGATTTGCGCAATGATCGCGCGGTAAACCATTTGGGTTGGTTCGTAAATACTTAACTATTTAATTGGTTATTGTAAGTACTTTGCTTCGTGTAAAATTTAGTTTTTACACGAAGCGGAGTACTTTTTAAAATGAAGGTACAGATTCAGAAAATAGTTCGCCTAAAACCTAAAATTTCAAAAAAATCATAAAAATTACTAATCATTAATAATTGCGTTTTGGTTTTAAAATTTAATAATTAGTCACCACAAATATAAAATATCCAAAGATAACTAGATTAGCCTACTACCAATTAGTAATTTTTTTATGTTTTTTAGAAATATCATATGTTTCTTAGGCGAACTTTTTTTTTTGTTTCATTGTGTCATTATATCATTTGCCAAAGATGAAAATACTTATTTGCAAGGACCCACTGATTTGACAACCAAATCAGTTGGTTCATTGAACCATTCAAAAAGTGGGTTACACGGTTAATGCAACCATTGGGGAAGGAATTCATTTTAGATAGTTATCAGGTTGTTAACCATATATTATACGGTTGTTTTAACAAAGTCTTTGTTCTTTTAATGAGTATCTATGTATGAACAATCAAACTTCTTAATAAATCAAGGTGTAATCAATTTAAAAAAATCTTATCATGAGACTTGACGTTTCTTACTGATAATAATCGATAAGAGATGATTGAGTTTAATCACTTTTCAGAACTTCTTTGGAGGGATGACTCCAGTTTGTACAAAGTGATTCATACGTACCTTCAAGTAAATAATATTCGCTTTATGAACGAAGGCATCAGTGTGATTTTACCACAGAAATTCACACTTGAGTAGATTTCGAAACGAAATAGAGTCTGGCTTTCAAACTTAATAAGATTATATTGAACACTGTTTCAAGGATTTTCAGATATATGAAGAAACGAGGTCACAGAATCTTCTATTTCCTTTCGTAAGCTTCTGCTTTGAAGGGAAAATTCCTATTATAGTTAGGTCAGTAACAAAGACCAGATTTACTTGTATTGAACTTTGGCTATATATACAACACGAGGGACGGTATCAAGACGGAAAGTGGGTATTTTGTTATGCGCGTGAATTCGAAGCGAAAATCAATCAATCAATCAATCAATATTCTCTCTCTCTCTCTCTCTCTCTCTCTCTCTCTCTCTCTCTCTCTCTCTCCGCGTGGCTAGTCGGAGGACTGAGATCGTTGTCCACACTGGTGGCAACGACCTGTTCCTCAAAGGCGGTAGGGTAGGTCTTACAGAAGGGATCATCACCGAGATCATGTCTCTTGCGGATGATCTAAAACTGAAGTCATGCAGGGGAATGTTGATGGGTATTTTACCGCGGATGAATGCCAGTTACCACGCGCTCAGTAAGGTCATTGGCATCAACGAGAGGGTGCAAGACTTGTGCGTCCCGCTGGGCGTGAGGTTTATTGACCCGTTCGACGCATTTTCGGTAGGTGGGACCTTTACCAGAGGGATGGTGTCCACCTCAATAACAAGGGTAAAGGTGTGCTAGGCGCGCTGCTCGACCGGCACCTATACAGAATGGTGAGGTCGAACCCGGGGAGAGATGACGGGCCCCCACCAGGGAGAGATGTTGAGCCGGTGGCGGACGTACCTTCAACTGAAGGGTGCGTCCAGGTACAGGTGGGTGACCCTCCTTCCACGTTGGAGGGGGCTCAGGCTCCTGCGGAAGTTGCCCCCTCGTTGGTGAAGGGCTCTTCAACTCCCGACAGCCCTGGCTGTTCTGGAAACGGGTCGTGCTGGGGGGCGGTCAGAATAGGGAAGGCGCCCTCCGTGCAATGCTTTATAATGCTAGGTCGATTAGGAGTAAGTTTTGCGAGCTACGGGCGCTCTTAGCATCAGAATACCAGGATATAGTTGCTATCACCGAGTCCTGAATTCATACTGATCGTAGGGACTACGTTGGGGAGTTCGAAATTTCCGGGTATAGAATGTTTCGCAAAGACCGCACCGGTGGGGAGGGGGGAGGGGTACTAATATACGTGAGGGACACGTTGAGTCCGGTTGACTGCCAGTTCCAGTCGGAATGGGAGCTGCTTGGAGTCGATCTGAACGTGGGAGGGACGAACTATAGGTTAATCTTGGTGTACAGACCTCCGCATCTCCTCCTCGAGGAGGATACAGCCCTGTACACCGAACTCTGTAGCCTGCTAGGGGATAAGGTGTGTGGAGTTTGAGGAGACTTCAACTGTCGCAGCATAAAGTGGGAAGACAGGACTGCTGATGCTGAAGGGAGGAGGCTAGTTGACTTTGCTGATGAGAACTTCCTCACTCAGTGGGTCAATGAGCCTACACGAGGCGAAAGCGTTCTAGACTTAGTATCCACGACCGAAGACAACCTCATCACTGGCCTCACCGTTGACGAATCGTTGGGCGGGAGTGATCACGGTCTGATTAGGTTCCGTGTCTGCGTCCCTTGGGTGAAGCGTACTAACTCGAGAGGCAGTAAGCTCGATTTACGTTGGGCGGACTTTGTTAGCCTCCGAGCAGTGGTGGGCACCGTTAACCAAAAAGTTAACTTCGATAACAATAATCCGTTAACCACAATTTTTAACTCCGATAACGATAATCCGATAATTTTACTACAAAATTAACGGAAGTTAACGATAATCCGTTAACGATAACTATTTCTTTACTAACATTTAAAAAAATCAAGGAAAAAAGCTTTAAAACCCATAGAAAATGTTTATTTATGCAAAATCCAACAACAAATAGGTATTTAACTGTATTTTCATCAAGTTTTGCAACTTTTTTGCTAAATAACTTTTTTTTTTATTTTTAATAAAAAATGTACTGATTACATGTTTTGAAACCCTTGTAACCACTAACCATTAACTAAATTTTAATTTACCAGAGAATTATTATGGCGGGAACTGAAAGGTAAAATTAAATTTTAGGCACATTTATTAAAGACTATGACACAATGTGCTGGTTGCCCTTCAGAAAGACCACCTTCTCAAAGTTAGGCCCAACTGCCAGTCTTGACCTCTTGGGCCTCAGGATGTCCTTGCCGAGAGAGAAGAGCCGTTCCACTGCGGCAGAGGACGGAATTGGCAGACTGAAGTTATGGCGGTTTGAATTCATTCGCGGAGCGGTGATCTTCCGTGAATGACTCCTCGCAGTTAACGTGTTAACGGACTTTAACAGACTAAATATCGAGTTATCGGAAGTTAACTGGTCCGATAACGATAAATGGAAATTAACTTCCGTTAATAGTCCGTTAAAAAAGTTAACTTCGTAATTAACTGTTATCGGATTAACGCTTTAGTGCCCAACACTGCCTCCGAGATAGCGTAGGTGAGATGGGGTTAGAGGTCGGCGGCGAAGTTGAGGGAGTGTGGAGTGCATTCCAGGACGAGTTTATGTTGCTGCAGTCTGCTGCCATACCCTCAAAACCTGTCACCCCTGCTTCACCGCAGCCTAAGTGGTTCAGTCGTGACATCGCTTCGGCTACCCAAAATAAGAAAGTAGCCTATAGGAGGGCGAAGGCCAATCGTTCCCATGAGAACACTGAAGCGTATGTCCGCCTGTGTAGGGAAGTGAAGGCGAAGGTTAGGCTAGCGAAACGTAACTAAGAACGCTGGGTGGCAAGCCTCTGCAAGGGGTACCCTAAGGAATTCTTCAGTTGTGTTAATAGTAGAAAGCCCATTAGAAGCATGATAGGTCCGTTAAAGGACCGAAGCGGCGTTCTGCGTACCTCCGATGCGGACATCACTCATGTGCTTAATGAGTACTTTGCGGGAGTGTTCACTAGGGAGGACACCCGCGTCATCCCGGAGCCATGCGTCAGGCACGAAGGTGCTGGCTTGGATAGTGTTCGATGTACCGCGACAGTCGTTGCCGGTAGAATAGACAAACTCAGCGCATTTAAGGCTCCTGGGCCAGACCAGTTTCTCCCCAGAGTGTTGCGGGAGGTGCGCGACCAGGTGGCTCCCCACTTGGCTACAGTCTTCAACAAATCTTTGGAGACGGGCCAAGTGCCTGGTGACTGGAGGGAAGCCAACGTGACCCCTATCTTTAAGAAAGGGGATCACCAAAGTCCAGGGAACTATCGTCCCATTAGTCTCACTTCAGTTGTAGGTAAATTATTAGAGGGGATAATAGCAGATAGGATCGTTGACCATTTGGATTCCTACAAGCTGCTTGGGGACTCCCAACATGGGTTTAGACGGCATAGTCGTGTCTCACCAACTTGCTCGAGTTTTTCCACGTCATGTTGGGTGAGTATGATAAGAGTAGGGCGATTGATATACAGTACTTTATCTCGACTTTCAGAAAGCCTTTGATAAGGTACCTCACCGTCGGCTAATGGCGAAAGTCCGCGCGTTGGGTATCGGTGGGAAGTAGGTAGGTAGATTGAAAACTGGCTGAAGAATAGGCAGCAGAGGGTTGTAATTAAAGGGGTTAGCTCGGGTTGGGCCTCGGTCACTAGTGGGGTTCCTCAGGGTTCCGTTTTGGGGCCACTGTTGTTTATCATTTACATAAATGATATAGACGGTGGCATCGTCAGTAGGATCGCCAAATTCGCTGATGACACGAAGCTTGGGGCCAATGTTGGGACGCCCGAAGCGATCGAGCAACTGCGTGCAGACCTACGTAGGATAGGAGAGTGGTCCGAAAAATGGCAAATGCCGTTTAACTTAGGTAAATGCAAAGTGATGCACATTGGCTACGCCAATCCCAAGTCGGACTACTCGATGTTGGAGAGTAATATCGAGGCCACTGATTTGGAAAAGGACTTGGGTGTGTTAATTAGCAGCGACCTTAAGTTTACGAAACAGTGCGTAGAGGTGGAAAAGAAAGCCCAGAAGCTGTTGGGTTATATCAGGAGGAAATTTCAGTTTCGGAACAAGGAGATTGTGCTCTCTCTGTACAATTCCCTGGTTCGGCCGGACCTGGAGTATGCTGTGCAGTTCTGGTCGCCCACCCTCAGGAAAGATATTGAGAGGCTAGAGCGAGTGCAGGCGAGGGCCACAAAGCTAATCCCTTCCGTTAGGCATATGGGCCACAATCGATGCTTCCGTGCCCTGGACTTGTTTTCGCCGGAAACTCGGAGGCTGCGCGGTCAACTCATCGAGGTTTTCAAGCTGTTTCGCGGGTTCAACGATGTCGATTTTAGAAGCATGTTTAGTTTAAATGATAACCCAACTCGCAACAGTAGTTGGAAGTTGGAATTGAAACGGTTTAGGACTAGTGTGTGTGGGAATTACTTTACGTATAAGATCTGTGACACGTGGAACAGTTTACCTTCAGAAGTTGTGAACAGTTCCTCTGTGGATCATTTCAAGAAAAGGTTAGACCAAATCTTGCACACTATTTGAGTGTGTAGAAATTTTTCCCTGGCACCCGTTGCCATTGGTACCTCCTCGGTATGGGCCGCAAGGCCTTTTGAGGTACTTCTTTTCCTTGTAACTCCTTGTAACTCTCTCTCTCTCAGTAAACACACACCCTTTTTTTTAACTTTTCAAGGCATGGCGTAAAACCAAAAAAGATTAAATTCAAAATTCCTTTGGCTTATTTTATCATTAAAACTTAAATGAATTCGTAACCAAAATGTCGCCGTCGGAATTCCCATTCTTATTATTATGCATCAGATTTCGAATTCAGAGCGAGGACCAACTTTTTTCTAAAATGATTTTGTCATTGCGAAGAAGTTAAAAGTAGCCAGACAAAGTTTCTTGATGAAAGGAATTTGACAAAATTACGTCATTTCCGGTACTCCATTTCCGAATTTCTTTCAATCGTTACCTCGCATTTATTAAGACGAATTAAACGCCAAACTGATGTATAAAGGAATTTCCACTTAATTAAGTTTAAAAGGCTAATAGCCATCAGACACGATTAAATTAATTTTGAAGTAATTATACCGGCTTTCTTTCAAATTTTGCCAATCTGATTTTTCTTTCTTCATTTAGTGTGTGTGTGTGTGTGGTGTGTGTGTGTGGTGTGTGTGTGTGTGTGTGTGTGTGTGTGTGTGTGTTGAGAGAAATTTAGAGGTATTAGGAATAAGGATACTGATGTAGTCCACCTTTTATTACCTTACTTAAAACTTCAAGGAAAATCTGGGTAGGGTGAATGATATATATATATATATATGTGCCTCGGTGGTGTAGTAGTTAGCGTCGCTGACTACAAATTCCTCGGGCCCCGGGATCGAGACCCAGTGACGGCAGGCGGCGCGCAGCAAAACCCAGCTGTTCATCCTTCAACACAATAAAGAAAGTGGGATGCTGGTGGAGCGTGGTTTAGATTCTACTTAAACTGTAGGTCTAAGGTGGAGTGAAAAACTTGACCTTCGTCAGAATGAACAATTCGTGAGGAAGAAAACCAAAGGTTACCAAAGGTATATTTTATGAAATATAATGAAAAGAAAAACTCGTTCGTTGGACACGTGACGTGAATAAAGATCACGTGATCGCGTGTTCACGTTATTCGACCACTCAAAACCAGAAGTCATTACCGAATAACTGGTTACAGAGTGTGATCAATGTGTGAAAATTACACGATAAAGTGCACCAAAACCACATTACCCCGCCCCCAAAAATCACTCGAACTTAAAAGAAATGATTTTTTTCGCAATTTTAAAACGTAATTTTGAAGTAGGACATTTCATATTTGGAAATTTGACATTTTTTTTTTGTAAAGAATAAATGAAAAATTGAAGGTAAAGTTATGAATTAAATATAAAGGTATGAACGAAGTATAAATGGCATTCGTCATCCGATAACTTTTTAACTCCTTCTTTCTACTTTACCTTGAAGACTGTACAGAAGGTTGACAAAAGTAAATAGACACTCCCCCCCCCCATTGTTCTTTGAATTGGTTAATAAAAGTTAATAAATAATAACGGATTTATTGAATCAATAGATTTTGAATCGTGTTGTTTTTTCCCTTTCCATTATGTAAAGGTGACATGTTCTTGCATTCCGCTCACGAGCTTTGGTACTCGTTTCTGAGGACAATCATCGTGGTGTCTATTTAATTTTGTCAATCCTCTGCATATACCTTGATTTGGTTAGTGGACTTTATCAATGAAAATGCCTTCGTTAATAATCAACGTTATAATATATATAATATATAATATATTATATATATATATATATATATATATATATGAGGAATAAAACCACGAAGGAAAGGAAACACAGAATAGTGCTCAAGCGCTTTCGTCTAATGACATCCTCATTTCATTGAGTGTTCCTGAGGATGTCATTAGACGAAAGCGCTTGAGCACCATTCTGTGTTTCCTTTCCTTCGTGGTTTTAATTTTCACACATATATATATATATATATATATATATATATATATATATATATATATATATATTATATATTATATACAGTATATACCGTTCTTTTTACTAAATGCATGATTAGCCTTAGAAGCCAGGGAGGGTTATATGATAGAGAGGACCTACAGCTTAACGTAGAATCCGACCAAGGTCACTACATCATCTGAATGTAAAGGACAGCCCCCCACCCCCAATCCAACTACAACCTAAATCCAACGTCTCTTAACTTCCCTAATCTCTCTCTCTCTCTCGCAAAGAGTGCAGGATGCTACAGTTCGAAGACTATGTAGATCTTTCGGGGGCTTAAACCGCATAATTAATTTTTAAAACCCCGTACACCGCCAAAAAAAAAAAAAAAGGATAATTTTTTCCGAGGTATTCTTACATTTTTCGTTCATTTCCCTCATTTCACTTTTAAGAAAGAAGAAATGAGGACATCTCTCAAATTCATTACCCAAAGTTCGATAATAATAATAATAATAATGATAATGATAATAATAATAAAAATAAAAATTTCAATATTATTCGCAAATTGAATTGGTGAATGGATTTAGCGGAAAAAAAAAAAAAAAAATCTTTCAGCCAATAGATTTTAAATAAGCGAACAGAAGAGGTTTAAATTTGTTTTTTTTTCCTTTATTTTCGTTTTAGGCACAAAAGGGGGAGCCGTTTTGATAAAAAGAGGACAAAGGGGGAGGGAAGGGGGAAAGAGCGAAACGGGAGAAAAGGGGAAAAGAGGGGGAAGGGGGAAAGAGGGAAACGGGAGAAAAGGGGAAAAGAGGGGGAAGGGGGAAAAGAGGGGGGAAGTTGGGAAAGGGAGGTAAGGAGGGGGAGAAGAGGGGGGAAGTTGGGAAAGGGGGGTAAGGGGGAATAACTGATTTTAGAGGGAAAACGAAGTGTCAAAACACTTATCTACATAAATGGACTTGATTATAAATCGCAACAAGCTGAAATTGAACTCTAATCAATATGTTGAATTTTTTTTCTGGAGGGGCCTGTGTTTTTTTTCTTTTTTGTTTTTCTTTTGGTTCTTTTGTTTCGCTTTTGTTTTTATTTTGCTTTAATCGTTTTTTTTTTTTTTTACTCTTCTTTTCGTTTTTGCTTTCAATTTGTCCTTATTTTTTATTTATTCTTTTTTGTTTTTGATCTTGGTTGTTTTATCACCTCCGAATTTAATCCTGGAAATTGGCCTTAAAATCCAAAAAAATATGAGAAATCCTTAAAATTATAACTAAAATAAGTAAATATCACTAAAGTGTAACCATAGCAACGAAATTTATTTACTTTTCCGATCTTGAAAAGCTCCTAACCAAACAACCAATCTTAATATCAAAGAAAACTAATAATTTCTATTTATTTTCATAATAATAATATTCCATTACGTTCCGTTCGTACAATTAAGTATTAAAATAGAAATAATAGTAATTGATATTTCATAAGTTACACTTTATTAATTATGCATCAATCCCATTCAAATTACTATTTATTTTATATAACTCTGGTAAGGAAAAGGGTATGTGATACCAGTATCAAGTGACAATAATAAGAAAAAAATTATGCGGCACCAATTCCAATACCATGTAGCTCCGCGGCACCAATTCCAATACCATGTAGCTATGCGGCACCAATTCCAATACTATGTAGCTATGCGGCACCAATTCCAATACTATGTAGCTATGCGGCACCAATTCCAATACCATGTAGCTATGCGACACCAATTCCAATACCATGTAGCTATGCGGCACCAATTCCAATACCATGTAGCTATGCGGCACCAATTCCAATACCATGTAGCTATGCGGCATCAATTCCAATACCATGTAGCTATGCGGCACCAATTCCAATACCATGTAGCTATGCGGCACCAATTCCAATACCATGTAGCTATGCGGCACCAATTCCAATACCATGTAGCTATGAGGCACCAATTCCAATACCATTTAGCTATGCGGCACCAATTCCAATACCATGTAGCTATGCGGCACCAATTCCAATATCATGTAGCTATGCGGCACCAATTCCAATATCATGTAGCTATGCGGCACCAATTCCAATATCATGTAGCTATGCGGCACCAATTCCAATATCATGTAGCTATGCGGCACCAATTCCAATATCATGTAGCTATGCGGCACCAATTCTAATATCATGTAGCTATGCGGCACCAATTCTAATATCATGTGGTTATGTGGCACCAATTCTAATATCATGTGGTTATGTGGCACCAATTCTAATATCATGTGGTTATGTGGCACCAATTCTAATCTTATACAGTTATCTGGTACCAATTCTAATATCATATGGTTATTTCCAAAGGAATATTTCCATCAATGCTAAAAAACTGGTTGTATAATACCCCTTTTTAAAGAGGGTGATCCTACACTGGCAACAAATTACAGGCCAGTGTGTTCATTATCTGTGTTCAGCAAAGTTTTTGAAAAAATTGTAAAATGTAGAATGCACCGATCTTTAGAATCCTACAATTTATTATCTCCAAATCAATATGGCTTCCGTAATAATAAAACAACGGAAATGTCTATTTTAAATCTTATGGAAAATGCAAATATAGCTAAAGAGAACAAAAAAATAATGATATCAGTATTTATGGATTTGAGTAAGGCGTTTGATGTAATAGACCATAATATTCTACTTAATAAATTATATTGTTATGGCTTTAGGGGAGTAATCAGTGATTGGTTTAAAAGTCATTTGTCCAATAGATATCATTTTGTATCAGTAAATAAAGTTTGCTCAACTAAAGCGCTTGTCAAACATGGTGTGCCATAGGGCTCAGTTCTGGGCCCACTGTTATTTTTATTATATATAAATGACCTTCCATGTTCATCTGATATACTGAACTTCATAATGTTTGCAGATGATACAACTGTCGCTTTTTCTTACAAAGATGTTAATTCAGCTAAGAATATATTTAATTCAGAATTCATCAGTGTAATGAAATGGTTGACCATCAAATAAACTCTTCCTAAATACCAGTAAAGCAAATTTCATGATTTTTACTAATAAAAGAACTGTATATCTTGATAAACTTAATGCTGATGAAATAGTTGTAAAGAAGTGTGCTGTAACAAAATTTCTTGTTGTAATGCTAGATAATAATTTGCAATGAAGTGATCATGTAAATTATATCGCGAAAAAGATTTCAAGGAACGTTGCTATAATGTTTAAACTTAGAAATGTAGTCCCTAAACAGGTTTTATCGACTCTTTATCATACTCTTGTTCTTCCTTATATAACTTACTGCACCCTTGTTTGGGAAACTCCGCTAACACTACTTTAAACGGTATCTTTGTTATCCAAAAAAAAGGGAAATAAGGTTATTATCTGATACTGATTTCCTTGATCACTCGAGTGCATTATTTAAAGAGCTAAACCTACTAAAGCTCAATGATGTAATCAAACTGGCACATTTTATTTTTATTTACGAGTGCAAGAACAAAATCATTAACGTACAATAGGTAAATAAATATTTTGCAACTCATCAGAAATCCACTCGTATCAGACCGGAAAAAGATCAAAGCTCGTTATACCTCAATTTAGATTGTCTTCATCTCAAAACTATCCATTTTCATTGGACTGAAACTATGGAATGATTTAAATGCTGATATAAAAAAAATATTGTGAATGTAAATTCGTTTAAAACCCAAGTTGAAATCCCGATTAATAATGGCATACTAATAAAAATCTAGGATTAATGTACGTTACTATTGTTTACTCATTTCTCGTGTGTAATCTAGGATTAAAAACACATTACTCGCGAATGTTCAGTTCTTATCTCATGTATAATATTGATTTCTTTGTATGGTATTGGTATAATACAGTACCTTCAATAAATGACCTTACATTTGTCATATCGATATTGATAATTTAAGATTAATACATACTTTAACTATTAATAATACTTATTTACTTATTTATTTATTATTAATTAATAATAACTATGTTTTATTTTTAATAAGAGCTCAATAAAGCATAAAGCTTAAGGGCCAAATTAAATTAAATAAAAAGTCCATTGTAAATTGTAAAACCAATGTATTTACTTCATTATTAATAAAGGTTATTCAATTCAAATATGGTACCAATATCGTGTGATAATGCTAAGATAAGAGTTTGTGCGGTATCCCATGTGCTTGGATATTAGAGTACCGCATAATCTTATCTTAAACATACGATTCACTTTTTTTCAATTCATAATATTTAATTTTAAATATTAAGTATTTACAATACACAAACGAACAAACGGTCGTAAAACGTCTACAAACGGTCGTAAAACGTCTACAAACGGTCGTAAAACGTCTACAAACTTTCATGAAATGTCTATAAATGTTTGTAAAACGTCGACAACGTCTATATTTTATTATTTTATTCGCATTTACATGTCTGTTATGTGTCTGTTATTAAATTTATTTACATGTCAATATAATATAATACAATATTTTTCTAATATTTTATGTAAAAGTTGGTACTTACGTATTAACGGGGGCCACCACATATTGATGACTGGTTAGGTTAAGTTGTAATATTTTCGTTAGTTGAAAATTTCTAATAAATCATATTTTTTAAATAGCAATATTTTTAAAAATATTTTTTTATACAATTTTCTGAAAAAAAATAATTTTTTAGGCTTATTCATGATGAAAATTTGGGATTTTGGCCTCCAGAAACAAATGTTGTTTCTAATGTGTAACATGTATTAATCATTGTAAATATTTGAAATATAAATCATTGTAAATATTTAAAAAAATATTGTTATTTAAAAAATATGATGTAATATTTTCGTTAGTTGATAATTTCTAATACATCATATTTTTTAAATAACAATATTTTTAAAAATATTTACAATGATTTATATTTCAAATATTTACAATGATTAATACATGTTACACATTAGAAACAACATTTGTTTCTGGAGGCCAAAATCCCAAATTTTCATCATGAAAAAGCCTAAAAAGATAATTTTTTTTCAGAAAATTGTATAAAAAAATATTAAAAAAAATATTGCTATTTAAAAAATATGATTTATTAGAAATTATCAACTAACGAAAATATTACAACTTAACCTAACCAATCATCAATATGTGGTGGCCCACCGTTAATACGTAAGTACCTAAAAGTTTTATATTTTGGGGGTTTTCGAGACAACCTGTTTTACTTATCTTTATCTTTACTATCTTTAACAATAGATAATGCAGACCGCGATATCGTGTGTCAGTGCGGAAGGGGAAGGGGTCTCTCGAAACGTAACCCCCGCTTCATCAGCGTATTCTACTGTGCTCTGAATTCGAGAAAGTGATAAAGTTAAAAAATATATTATCTATAGTTCATATTAAAGGCTGATACGACACTTATCCCTTTCCACCAGTGATAAAGCGACAATTCTTTTAACTGTAGAATTATTAACATTTTTGTTGATACCTGTCCAAAAAACAGGTTTGGAAAGGAGATTGAATATTTTGATAAGCACTCAAACAAGAATGACAAGTTAGAATGCTTTTCCACACATCATCCAATAACCTTAGAAAAAATAACTTTTCAACGTATTAAAACTATATATATATACACATATATATATATATATATATATATATATACACACCGAAAATAACCACGAGGGAAAACCTTCGCGGTTATTTTTATCATAAATATTATTCACGTGTTACTTTCATGAAATAATTTTCATATATATATACAGGGTGGGCCAAAAAATCTATTACCCTGATTTTGAACAATATAATTTTACCTTTATCAAATGTTATTTGTACAATCAATATGTGTGTCCTGTATAGAATTTCATGGTCTATCTCGTGGTGAAGTTGGTTTTTGCTAGCTGTAACCATTATTTTGTAATTCGCTGTTATACAGACACGGGTAGAAAAACTTTGTTTCTATACAGTTACCTAATTGAGTCCAAGATTATGCGGAATATGCCTTCCTCCATTATCAATACACGCCTGCAACCTTGACTTCTCCCTTATCGATGGCAGTACCCCATCAAGGATTTTTTTTTTGGTAATAAGCAGCAATGTTTTTGGCATTTTGATCAACAGAGTCTCTGACTTCCCTAACTTTGAAATAAAGATGGAAACCATGACTTTTTGAGAAAAATGCGGACGTTCCCTGCAAAGTCGATCTAGACTGATAGATTTTTTGTCCTGTCTTCCATAAACTCGGTCATTTTGTGTGTTTATTGTTAAAGCAATCGTAAAGGTCTTCTCGTCGCTGAACCATATTTTCGACACTTCTCTGTCTGGGAATCGATCTAACAGAGCACGACATTTTTCAACGCTTGCTTGCTTATTTGATGCAGAGAGCTTATGAACTTCGACTCTTTTAAAACGTTTAAGACCCAGATCATCTTTTACTATACGACGAACACTAGAGCGAGAAATACCAGTAGTTTTTGAAATTTCTCTAACGGACTTGTGGGTGTTCTTGACTGCACATCATGGATGAAACCGTGTCAATATTTTCCTCAGTACGTAATCTTTTTGGCCTTCCACTACCTTCTTTTCGTTTGGTAAACCCTGTGATATCGATTTTCTTTACGAGATATTGAAGTCCAGGTATCGTCCATCGTTTATTTGGAAACTCTTTCTTCATTCGTTTTGCACCCCAGTGTTTCTCCTTACGCAGGTTCAATATCACTGCTTCATCTTCCAAAGAGTATTTCATTATATTATAACTTGTTCACCAACTATAGCAGAATGATGGTCTGAAATGGAAAAGGAAATAAATTAATTATTTTGTGTAAAAATTAGGAAAAATTATTTGTGGAGAAACTAACTGTCATCCGAAAGTATCAGTTCGTGACTTTGACCGTCTTTCAATTGATCACCATATTCTTATACCTCCCTCCACTTGTGAGCCTGTACCTCTACTCCTGGGGCGTTGAATCTAGATTCAAAGCCAGCGTTTGAGAGAGTAAAAGTATGGGTACAACATACGGCCTCAGCAGTAAGATCAATATACAGGGTGAGCCACAATATTTTTTTCAAAAGTTGGGTAATAGTTTTTTTGGTCCACCCGATATTATATATATATATATATGTATTATATATATATATATATATATATATATATTATAAACTTTCGTAATACCGACGAGGCAACAGACAAACAACATATATTCAAGAAGTAAAAAAACAAGGAGAATAGAAACCAAAACCCCTAAGTCTCGCTCACAAAAAAAAAGAGGCCAAAACAAGCCCCCCCCTACCAAAAAAAAAACAAATCAAATAAGGATAAAAACAGCAACACCAAAAAACAAAGACAATGATTCCCCCTACATTGCTTTCACGTGGGAAAATCTTTGTCGAAATTGCTTTATTCATATTTAAATGGGAGGATGTCTGCGAAAGGCTATTTCCAATTTTGTTTTCATGTCTAAAACATGAAAACAAAATATGAATGTTGCATCAGGAAACCGTTTTGTGACTGAATGGTTTTCGATAGAGGGTCTTATCTACTGTTGACAATGTACGGTAAACACTATATTCTTGTTTGCCTTTTGTAGACATCCTCCCATTTATATATATATATATATAGCAGATCCCGCCATATCCTCGACGTTACGTTCCAGAAGATCTCATGGATATGAAAATAACATCTTATGAAGAAAATGGGGTTCGGTCTTAGCCCCACTAAAAATTCACTTTTTTTTTAAAATTAATATATTTTTAAAGTAGTGTATAGTTTATTTTATAAAAATGTTGATTTCTAGATACGGCAGTCTTTTTTTTTGTTTTTTTTTGCTCCTTTTGCCCTATATTCGGGGTCAAGTTCGCAGATATGAAGTTAGAT
>JAJOZX010004384.1:170000-175000 GCA_023014485.1 Bathynomus jamesi
TTCATACTAATTTTATGATTATAGTTCAATAATTTTATGATTATAGTTCATTTTACTTCAATACAAAACACAATAATTACGTTTTTACTTTTTAGATTTATGATGTGTGCTTCAAGGGGTTGCGTGAACAGTCCAGATTTCTTTTGTTACATCTGTGGTCTATTTACTCAAACTTCACAGCGCAGGAATATGACTCCTCTGATAAGAACAACATATTATCACTACTTCGGCTGTCATATTGATGACCAAGACAAAAGATGGGCCCCATATATTTGCTGTAGTAACTGTGCAACGAATTTACGTGACTGGTTCAATGGTAGAAGGAAAGGTATGGGATTCGCAGTACCTATGGTTTGGCCTGAGCAAAAGAACCATGTTGACGATTGCTATTTCTTCTGAACCACATTTCATAACTCAGCAAGACTTGAATGACTTGGTTAGGGACTTATATCTTTCAAAGGGCAAGACTGAACTTTTAGCTTCGAGACTTGAGGAGTGGAACTTAGTTCAGGGTGATGTGCGCATTACTTATTTTCGCAAGAGAAGCTCCGACATATCGTGCTACTTTCAAACTGTAAATCAGCTATGTTACTGCTCAGATTTGGAAAGTTTATTCTCGTATTTTAAAATAGAACATGTTCCGGACGAGTGGCGTCTGTTCATTGAGTCTTAAAGCTGTTTTGTTACACAATGGGAACGTTCACCCAAGCATTCCAATTGGACACTCAGTTTATCTCAAGGAGTCATATGAGAACATGGTAATACTTCTGAATGCACTCAAGTATGATCAATATAAGTGGAAGATTTGTGGAGACCTAAAAGTGGTAGGACTTCTCCGGGGAATGCAGGGTGGCTTTACCAAGTACATGTGCTTTCTGTGTTTATGGGAGAGTAGAGCAACACAGCGGCATTATGTAAAGAAGGACTGGCCACCACGTGAAGCCTTTGTGCCACGACAACATAGTATGAAGTATGAGCCATTAGTTGATCAAGAAAGGATTATTTTGCCCCCTCTGCATATCAAACTAGGGTTGATAAAGAACTTTGTCAAAGCGTTTGACACAGAAGAAGCTGCATTCAAATATTTGCATTCAAAATTTCCTAGCCTTAGTGATGCGAAGATGAAAGGTGTTTTGATTGGTCCCCAAATAAGAGTGCTTTTAACCCTTTAAGGACTAGTCCGCAGCATATGCGGTCACTCTTGTTACCAGAACGTATAGGTTTTATTGTTATTCAAAACTAAATATTTTAGTAACTAGTCACTGAAATGATGCACATTTTGGGTTCCTTTTTCAACAACTAAATGACATCTATATATGAACATGTAGAAACATTTATAGAAACGAGGCATTGTAGTACAATTTATATTATTATTTCTGGTGGACCTTAAGGTACCATCCGTCATTAAAGGGTTAAAGGCTGAACAGTTTTTGAGCACTCTCAATGCAAAGGAACTAAGAGCCTGGAATTCTTTTAAGAATCTTTGTGACAACTTCTTAGGCTCAACAAAGTTCCCTTACTATGAAGCAATGGTCACCGAGCTGCTGGATGCATACCAACAACTTGGAGCTAGAACGTCTCTGAAGATCCATTTTTTGCACAGCCATCTGGACTTCTTTCCAGATAACCTTGGCTCAGTGTCAGATGAACACGGAGAGCGGTTTCATCAGGACATTGCAATGGTGGAAAAAAACTACCAAGGACGATGTGACCCTTGCATACTTGGTGACTTTTGCTGGATGCCAAAACGGGAAGGCTCTACTGAGTATAGACGCAAATCCAAGAAGTAGAGTATAGACGCAAATCCAAGAAAACTCACTTCTAAGAAAGTGAACTATATGTAGCAGTTGATACGCAATAATGCATGTGTAAATTATTGTGTACGTATCCTTTTTTGTTGTTCTGTTCTGTTTTACTACAAATACAAATAAAAGTAGATTTATAAGTAGATTTTCAAAAATTTCTTCTCTCCGTGATACTGAACTTTCATGTTTTGAGTGTATTCTGCCTATAAACGTCTAAATAAGGGTTACAGAATTAGGGTTATGACTTTTTAATTTTTTGTCATAAATATTGTTTCCTGTATCATCAATCGATGAACTTTTGCTTGAGAACAATAAAAAAGGGCCTAATTCTTCAGAATTAAAAGAAAATGTCACCCCGAAAGCAAATATAGTATATTAGTATATTCGAGACAGCTGCATTGCACCATTCTAGATTGGTTACCTAGTATTTTCTTGAATATTCCGGAATATACCGAAAAGCACTAAATACGCTGGAAAATCACTGGAACAGAGACCCATCTGCAATAGCTATACCAAGGAGCAACCAATGTGCGGAACGTGCCATTAAGGTGATGCAAGAACTTTACGTAAACTGTAAAAATAAAGACAACCTTAATCACAGGTATATTTTAAGCAATAAGTAAAACAATTAAAACAATAATAGAGTAAATGTATTATTGTATTTCTATAATTAATATGTATTGTATAGGTATAATGTTGTATAATATATGTTTATGTATAATAATTGTGAAATAAACATGCAAATTTCTATTTATTATTTTATTAATTTTTTATTTTTTATTTTGGGGTGAAGTTTTTTCAAAATATATCGAAAAAACTGTTATTTTCATTGTCAGGGGGCAAAAGTTCATCGATTTATGATACAGGAACATGAGGTTATAAAAATGTCATAACCCTATTACAGATATTAGATAACCTGACCCGATAGAGAAAAACTAATGTGATTTTCAGATTCAGTACTCCAAAATTAGTGTAGATCACCCGTTAAATTGGGAGAAGCAGAATTTTTTTTTTCTAGACCAGTATTATTAAATAAATAAATAAATATAATTTTAATTACTTATTTAAATAAATAAATTTAATAAATTTAATAAATTAATTAAATACATAAATAATAAGTAAATATATATTTAAATACTTAATTAAATATACCAATAAACAAATAAATATATATTTAAATAAAATCTTAATAATTTATTAAATCAATAAATAATTATATACTCGTATATGCATATATATATATATATATATATATATATATATATATATATATGGGATGAATTTCACAATTAAACACGTGAATTGAATGAATGCTGCAAACCCACAAGGAAAAAGAAAAACGATTCCAAGGCCTTTCGTGTATTCAGAGCTACACCTCGTCAGGGAATGAGTATATATATATATATATATACACTATATGTTTAAATGTGAAATTCATCCCACACACACACGCACACACACACACACACACATATATATATATATATATATAACCTTTGGTTTGCGTCCGCCCCAATTGTTCATTCTGACGAAGGTCAAGCTTTTTACTCCACCTTAGACCTACAGTTTAACGTGGAATCCGAACTACGCCCATCTGCAGCCCAGCGTCTTAACCAGTAGGCCACCCAGGGTACCCATTTATCTATCAACTACTTTCTTTATTGTGTGGAAGGATGAACAGCTGGGTTTTGCTATGCGCCGGCTGCCGTCACCAGGTCTCGATGCCGGAGCCGATGGATTTGTTGTCAGCGACGCTAACCACTACACCACCGACAGGAAAGGAAAGGACAGGAAAGGAATGGCAGTGGTCGCAGCAACTATTAAATCACTGGGGCACAACTTGGACGAAGTGTCAATCTCACGCAGCACCATTCGTCGCGTGAGACAATGTACACGTGAAGCGGTGTGCCGCGAAGATCAGGCCACTTTCAAGACCCATGAGACCCTTCTCTTGCACTGGGATAGTAAGCTGCTTACAGATATCTCCCATGGGTTAAAGGTGGTGGACCGTGTGGCTGTGCTTGTAACCGGTAACGGGGAAGAGAAACTCCTTGGAGTTACAATGGTAGCTGCTGCAACTGGAGCATCTCAGGCTCAGGCGTGCCTGAAGCTTGTGGACGACTGGTCTTTGAGGGGCAACGTTCGAGGTCTTGTTTTTGATACAACTGCGTCCAACACGGGACTTCATGCTGGAGCTTGTACTCTCATTGAAAAGGAGTTGGGTATTGATCTGGTGTGGATCGCTTGCCGACACCACGTGGTAGAAGTCGTCCTTGCTGCTGCCTTCGGTGCTTGTTTCGGAACATCCAGTGGACCTGAAATTGGCCTATTCAAGCGCTTCACGCAGCACTGGGTTTTCATTGATCGCAGCAAGTTCGAAAGTGCACCCGACAGCCTGTTCATTGAAACAGCAGAGCAGAGGAAGGAAATGGTCTCCTACTACAAGGAGGCTGTCGAGAAGAAGAGCCAGCGGGACGACTATGATGAACTGATGCTTCTCTGCCTCCCTTTCTTGGGAGGGAAGCTTGACGGTCCTGTGAGAAGTCGAAGCCCTGGAGCCATGCACCATGCGCGATGGATGGCCAAGGCCATTTACACGCTCAATGTGTTCCTATTCAGAGATCAATTCACCTTGACCGAGAAACGGAACATCGAGGAACTAAGCCTGTTTATCACGCTCCTTTACGACCGCTACTGGAACGAGGCCAGTGTTGCATACATGGCTCCATTGAATGACCTCACTTTCTTGCGCCAGCTGAAACCTCACCCAGGAAAGACGAACGACGCGGCATTTGCCGCGATGAAGCGCTATTTGTGGTTCATTTCTGAGCACTTAATCCCCTTGGCACTCTTTGATCCTCGAGTTCACGCGTCCACGAAGGAGAGGATTGCTCACAACATCGTAGCTGTTCCCGAAAAAAGAAAAGGACTCAAGCGCGTAGACGGAAAAACGTTCTCCTCGAGCAATCCCTTGGAATTCTATGCCACCAAACGTTCAGCAATCTTCTTCAACCTCGTCATGCAGCACGGAAGTGAACAGGCGCAATCATTCCTGTCCAAGACACCAAATGATTGGAACACAGATCCAGCTTACCAAGGAATGAAGGAACGTGTAGAGAAGATGGCAGTGGTTAACGATTGCGCAGAAAGAGGAGTTGCGCTCATTAAGGCTTTCAACAGCACAATCACGAAGGA
>JAJOZX010004384.1:177500-212500 GCA_023014485.1 Bathynomus jamesi
GTTTCTTGTGCTCTCCACTTCACATAGCCAGGTACGCCCGGCTCATCGTGGATTGTTCTGAGCCAGGCGTCTAGCCTTCTTTTGAAGATGTCTACTGCAACTCCCTTCGTGTTTCTTTCAGGGTTAAGGATGTTCCCTCTCTCGCCTTCAATTTGGGAATACGACACACTGTCGACACAGTCTACCGTTTCTACTTTCCACCGTTGTTTGGGGAGTTATAGGGTGCAGAGTAAGATTAGGGACTAGTTTCCAGTGGTGGGCACCGTTAACCAAAAAGTTAACTTCGATAACGATAATCCGTTAACCCCAATTTTTAACTCCGATAACGATAATCCGATAATTTTACTACAAAGTTAACGGAAGTTAACGATAATCCGTTAACGATAACTATTTCTTTACTAACATTTAAAAAAATCAAGGAAAAAAAGCTTTAAAACCCATAGAAAATGTTTATTTATGCCAAATCCAACAATAAATAGGTATTTAACTGTATTTTTATCAAGTTTTGCAACTTTTTGCTTAACTTTTTTTTTTATTTTTAATAAAAAATGTACTGATTACATGTTTTGAAACCCTTGTAACCACTAACCATTAACTAAATTTTAATTTACCAGAGAATTATTATGGCGGGAACTGAAAGGTAAAATTAAATTTTAGGCACATTTATTAAAGACTGACACAATGTTAACGTGTTAACAGACTTTAACAGACTAAATATCGAGTTATCGGAAGTTAACTGGTCGGATAACGATAAATGGAAATTAATTTCCGTTAAAAAAAGTTAACTTCGTTAATTAACTGTTATCGGATTAACGCTTTAGTGCCCAACACTGCTAGTTTCTCCATTATTTTCGAAGTGTAAATAATGGTGTATCTCTCTCTTCTCCTTTCTAGTGAATATAGGTCTAGTTCGCGTAACCTTTCCAGGTAATTTAGTTCTTTGCACCCATTTATCTTGGCTGTGACGCTTCTCTGGATCCCTTCCAGCTGTCTAATGTCTTCTTTTTTATATGGGGATGTTAGGACCGAGCAGTATTCCAATTTGGGTATGATCAGGGTTTTCAGTAGAGGAATCATTACATTAATATCCCTTCGTTTAAAGGTTCTCAATATCTGTCCCGTTATTCTCTTTGCTCTGTTTATTGCTATCTTATTTTGTGCTTCAAATTTCGCATCATCTGTCATTACAACCCCTAAATCTTTTGCTCTGAAATTTCTCTGAATTTCCTGTCCATTTGGGGTATAATATTCCATGGATTTTAGGTCTTCTCTTTCTCCGTACCGTAACAGCTGAAATTTCTCAGTGTTAAACTTCATATTGTTGTGTTCCCTTCACTTGTAGATTCTGTTTATGTCGGTTTGTAGAGATCCTATATCTTCTGGGTTTCTTATCATAGTTTTCTACTGCGCTTCGTGTCATTGGCAAAGGATGTTACTGTGCTGTCTCTGGTAACGTCCTCATCTATGTCACCTATCATGATTATGAAGAGTAGTGGAACTAATACTGTTCCTTGTGGTACTGAGCTGAGGATCTCTGATTCTGATGAAGATACTCCTTATACTGTAACGACTTGCCGCCGCTCACTAAGGAAATTATATATCCATTTCCCTACTTTTCCTGTTATTCCCATATTTTTCAGTTTATGTATTATGATTCCATGGTCGCACTTGTCGAACACTTTGGCAGTTTACTTTCAAGTACATCAGTAATGTTGTAGTGTTCCATTAGTTGTGATAAGCATGATCTGCTTGACCGAAACCCGTGTTGGTTATCACTGAATTTTTTCTGAGTTTCCAAAAAGTCATACATTTTCTGTCTAACTATTCTTTCAAATATTTTGGTGAGATGAGATGTAAGCGACACTGGCCTATAGTTTCTGGCCTCAGATCGATCTCCTCCTTTATATATTGGGACTATGTTCGCGCTCTTCAGGATGCCCGGTATTTCTCCCGTGTCTAATGATCGTCTCCATATCCAATATAGGGGCTCAGCGATTGCATTTTTGCAGTTTTTGATCAGTGTGGCCGCTGAGTGTGCTTTTAGTTTCTCTGTAGCTTGTGTAATATCATCTATCGTAAAGTCGAAGTCCGTTATACTTTCCCCTTGTAGTTCTTCTTCAAAGAACGCGTTTCTATCGCATATCAGTTTGTCAGTTTTTGGGATACTGAAAGATGATTCGTACTGAGCTCTTAATATTTCAGATACTCCTGTCAGATCATCAGATAAAGCACTGTTCTCGTTTTTCAGAGGTTCGATAGTCGCATGGTTTTTTCGACTTCCTTTTTGCAAAATTATAGAAGTACTTTGAGTTAACCTTTATCGCTTCTATAGCGTCATCTTCTTCTTTTTCTGTATGCTTCTCAATTAGTTCCTATATGACGTCATCGATACTATGCAGTTTATCATTTAATATTTTCATGATGTTGTTATCTTTACAGTTACTTAGTTTTGCAGTCACTCTTTTTCTCTTTCGGAACAATGACCTCTTTTCTCTCTTTAACCTGCTTCTCTTTCCTCTTTGCTGTATTTTTGGGACATGTCTTTCCACAATTTCCAGCGTGTTCTCCTCTAAAGTCATTAGCATCTCTTCCGTTGTCTTGGCCTCGAAAATGGTTTTCCAATCTATTACTTCCATGCTGGATGCAACATCTTCCCAGTTTATAACTTTGGAGTGAAAATTATAAATTTCGAATTTGCTTCTTTCTGTTGTTCGTGTTCTTTCTTTTCCTGTTGCTTTTATATTGGTTGTTATTTCAATCATGTTGTGGTCCGATATTATAGTTGGGGATATTTCTACATAATCAATTAGGTTGCTGTTGTTTGTGAATACCAAATCTAGGCAGTTGTTTTTTCTTGTGTTTTCTGTTATTTCTTGTGTTAACATAAATTCATCAGCTAGAGCTAATAACATTTTTACCTACTCATGGTCTTCCCGTGTGCTCTTACTTGTCCTGGTGTACACATATATTTTTCCCTATCCTTTTATATTTCATGAATGGGAAATTAAAATCACCACAGAGAAAAACATTTGGGGTTGGAGAGTGTAGATCTTTTACCCATTTTCTTACTTCTGTAATGGAATCTGAAAATTTTGAGGTTGGCGTGTTCGTGGGTTTGTACATTACAATTAGTACCATATTTAATTTTTCAACTTTGCTGCTACACATTCTACGTAGCTGTTTGAGGTACTTATAGTCATTTTTACCATATGCCTTTTGTGTGTGTAAATAGCACATCCTCCTTTACGTCTCACTGTTTTGTCGCCTCGGAGTATGTTATAGTTGTCAATTTGTATTTCTTTTTTGTTAACAGAGAACTCACAGTTTTCACAGTTCGCCTGGCAGTCCATTAGATGAGTTTCCGTGAAGCATGTAAAGTCTGCTCCGGTTTCTTGCATGAGTCCTTTCAGGTACAAAACTTTGTCAGAAGAATGATTTGATTTAAGGCCCTGAATGTTGGCTAGGATTATTTTTATTTTTTCTCTATCGTTTTCGCATACAAGTGGTTCCGATTCGTTTTCCAATGGCAGTGTCGGTTTCGTTGCCTTGTGGTCCTCCGAGAATTTGCCTCCTTTTATCTTGCCTTTTTTTATCTGTTGTCCCGATAACGCATGAATTGTCTTTGTGCGTGCCTTCTGTCCGGCTCTCGGATTCCTATATTTGGCAGCTGACTTTGTATTTGTTGGATAGTATTTAGCAGCTGAATTGTGTTGGCTACGTCTAAAAAAATCGGTACCCTTCTTTGATGTTCGTTTTTCTTGTTCACCCATTGCGTTCCTATGAGGGTGGTAGTAACGGCATTTTTGTCCGTATTTGCACCTCCCATATCTTGCATAGGTTTTGCAAACATTAAGATGGTGGAAGTTGCACTTTTTTTCAAATTTGCAATATCCTCTTGCATAATGTGTGTTACATAATGTGGGATGTGCGTAGATGTATTGCCCATCCCGATATCTGCAATTCCCTTTTGCGTAGTACAGTATTTACATACTGTATTTTCTACGCTTCTACTTCTTGTTATCCTATTATTTTCAATGTTCTTAATTTTGGTATTATCATTATTTTTCTTTGGCTGTTTATTTCCTACGGGTTTAGTTATTATCTTTTTATCATTTCGCTCGTTGGACAGTTTTACTACCTCGCAATTTTTACTTAGCTCTTTTCTTTTATCTATGTCTTCATTCCTTATTATATATATATATATATATATATATATGTTAAACACAGGCCGTGCATGGAACAAAGAACTCTTCTGGGAAATTACATCCACTATAGTTCGAATAAGTAATGATAAATGACAAATACTATAGTTTTTCTTTTTCATGATGGAAAGCCCAACGTGGGCACCGGGTTACTCGCAAAGAGGCCCAAAATATAACTTCCCTCACCTCCTCATCTTGTGCGGAACGCTCTTCTACACAAGCGTCGTTCTTTACATTAATTATACTGTGTGTTGTTTGCAGTTAAAAAAAGAAAAAAAAAAAAAAATATATATATATATATATATATATATATATACAGACAGTGCGTGGAACAAGGAACTCTTCTGGGAAAATTAAATCCACTATAGTCCGAATAAGTAATGGTAAATGACAAATACCATAGTTTTTCTTTTTCATGATGCTAGCCCGACGTGGGCAACGGGTCACTCGCAGAGAGGTCCCATAAATATAGCTTCCCTCACCAGCTATCTGCAAAGCAGACAGGATCCAGCTTTGGGACATGGATCTAGGGTTTAAAGCAGCCTAGCCCTGCTACATTTAGAACTTCAATATAAGCAAAAGACTCGCTGCCTTCACGTCAGATTGAATACATAAAAGAAAAAGGGGTAACTATTATATTTTTAGCCAAAAACCAAAACTTAAACCTCAACTGGTAGAATTGAGCGTCCACTTTTCAAGGCACATAACATGTCCGTTTCAAGATGGGAATGAACTCAGAATGGTCCCCTGAGTTTTTTATGATACACACAGACAGTGCATGGAACAAGGTGGCACTTATTCGGACTATAGTGGATTTAATTTTCCCAGAAGAGTTCCTTGTTCCATGCACTGTCTGTGTGTATCATAAAAAACTCAGGGGACCATTCTGAGTTCATTCCCATCTTGAAACGGACATGTTATGTGCCTTGAAAAGTGGACGCTCAATTCTACCAGTTGAGGTTTAAGTTTTGGTTTTTGGCTAAAAATATAATAGTTACCCCTTTTTCTTTTATGTATTCAATCTGACATGAAGGCAGCGAGTCTTTTGCTTATATTGAGGTTCTAAATGTAGCAGGGCTAGGCTGCTTTAAACCCTAGATCCATGTCCCAAAGCTGGATCCTGTCTGCTTTGCAGATAGCTGGTGAGGGAAGCTATATTTATGGGACCTCTCTGCGAGTGACCCGTTGCCCACGTCGGGCTAGCATCATGAAAAAGAAAAACTATGGTATTTGTCATTTACCATTACTTATTCGGACTATAGTGGATTTAATTTTCCCAGAAGAGTTCCTTGTTCCATGCACTGTCTGTGTGTATCATAAAAAACTCAGGGGACCATTCTGAGTTCATTCCCATCTTGAAACGGACATGTTATGTGCCTTGAAAAGTGGACGCTCAATTCTACCAGTTGAGGTTTAAGTTTTGGTTTTTGGCTGAAAATATAATAGTTACCCCTTTTTCTTTTATGTATTCAATCTGACGTGAAGGCAGCGAGTCTTTTGCTTATATTGAGGTTCTAAATGTAGCAGGGCTAGGCTGCTTTAAACCCTAGATCCATGTCCCAAAGCTGGATCCTGTCTGCTTTGCAGATAGCTGGTGAGGGAAGCTATATTTATGGGACCTCTCTGCGAGTGACCCGTTGCCCACGTCGGGCTAGCATCATGAAAAAGAAAAACTATGGTATTTGTCATTTACCATTACTTATTCGGACTATAGTGGATTTAATTTTCCCAGAAGAGTTCCTTGTTCCATGCACTGTCTGTGTGTATCATAAAAAACTCAGGGGACCATTCTGAGTTCATTCCCATATATATATATATATATATATATATATATACACAGCGGGTAGGAGCCAACTTCACAAAGGTGATTGTTAAACGTATTTGAAGGTGGAACTTTATCTTAAAGTGATTTATTAAACATCAGTGGCGTTCTACAGTAGATTAGTAGATTAGTTAGTAGATTATTTAGTAAAAACTAACCTGTACAATCGCTTACTTGGCGGAAGAGCTCATAAAGTATCCTCTTCACCCACTGGTGGCACTTTTAAATGAGGTCATTAACTGAATAACAAACACGTCAAAGCGAGTCTTTATCGTGAGGACGATATCATGATAGTATCATATCATCGTCACAGTGCCAGAGGGTTATATGGTAATTAGTGTAAGAAGTTGCAAACTTTGAATAAAAATCATTTGTGAAGTTGGCACTTGCACAGTGCCAGTAACGTAGGGTGGATATTTTTGTTTTTTTAGTTCTTCCGTTGTCACCTATTTTTTTATTGGTCAGATATTCACCAAAATAAGTTTTATTTCACTAATTGATCGATAGCGACATTCATGTCGAATATCTCACTTTTAGTTAAAGTGCCACACTTTCAAATACTTTTAACATGAGGTACAGTCAAGTTTGCAAAGTCGTTTCTCAATCCCTATATATATATATATATATATGATAATAAAAACCCACTCTAATAGACAGAGTTTATTTCCACAACAGTTTCGATGTCCACTGGCATCCTCTTCGGGTGGATACAGAAGAGGATGCCAGTGGGCATCGAAACTGTTGTGGAAATAAACTCTCTCTATTAGAGTGGGTTTTTATTAGCATATTTTGATCCTCGGTAGAAAAGTGAAATTTTTTGCCAATATATATATATATATATTATGTGGTCGTTAGTATAACCAAAAACAATTATTAAACTCTAAATTTGAGTTAATGTTAACAGAAAATAAATTTTAACATTGCCAAATCTATAAATATTTTACGCTTCCGATATTTCACCAGAGTGCAGGGTTGCTAACCCAGACTCACAAAATTCACTTCAAAAAGTATCCAAAAAGTCGCCAGATGTGGTATAGCCAAAATAGCGCTAAAATTTTGAGTATAGTAGCCAAATCACTTCAAAAAGAAGCCAAAAGGCCGCCAGATGTGTAGATGTGGAGCCATTCCACTCGAAAACGTTGACTATATTTCTTGCTCATTTGGTCCTTTTATGTAAAAAAAATGCTATACTGATAGTCGCACAAATATAAAAGGCCATATAACCCAAAGGAATGGACAAGACTGGCCACTCGACAAAAAGTAGCTAAAATTACGCTAAGTCGTTGAACGCTAAAAAATGTAGCCAAATCTCATCAAAAGTCGCTAAATTTAGCGACAAAATCGCTAAATTGGTAACTCTGGCAGAGTGTCGATAAATATTTGAGGAAGACCAACGAAATGGAAATAGTGAAGAGACATTTTGTCAAAATCTTCAAATACTGGACCATTTATTCAGGTCATTTGGATTAATGAAGGCTTTTAGGTTATTTCAGTGTTAATGGACCAATGTTTCGCTTTTATTGGACCATAAAAGGTTTTCTCTCTCTCTCTCTCTCTCTCTCTCTCTCTCTCTCCTCTCTCTTCTTGTTTTCATATATTTTATTTTATTAGAGAGAGTCTTGCGTATACAAACTCGGCTTTTGCTTTCCTTTGAAAAAGATAATAACGTTTTGTTTTACTTCTTATCGACGGAGGGGAGCCATTCCGCTCGGGGATATACTCTCACGGGGCCTAAATTTACACTCCATGCAGAAATCACTTATCTTAAACGGCAAATGAATTCCTTTTTTAAGTTTTTATGTTTTATTTTAAATAAAAATGTATAAAAAATATATTTTCCTTCTGTAAAAGATAAGAATATATATATATATATATATATATATATATATATATATATATATTATATAGTATTATATACACACACAGACTGTGAATGGAACACAGAGCCCTTCTGGAATATTAATTCCATTATGGTTCGAATATAAAATGACAAATACTAAAGTTTTTTTTTTCATGATGGAAGCCCAATGCGGGCAATGGGTCTAGGACCCAGCTTTTAGGCAGGGTCTAGGGCAGTGGTACTCATTGCGCGGCTCGCGAGCCAAATGCGCTATATATATTTGGCTCGCGAGCCGCCCAATGAGTATCACTGGTCTAGGGTTTACTGTGGGATCTCTTTGCTAGTAACCCGTTGCCCACGTTGGATTTCCATCATGAAACAAAAAAAATGTTTGCATTTGCCATTCATTTTTACTTATTCGGACCATAATGAATTTAATATCCCAAAAAGGTTTCTTGTTCCATCACAGTCTGTATATTATATAAAAGTTGTCTCAGGAGGCTAATATATATATATAATATATATATATATATATATATATACGTAAAGAACGACGTTTGTAGAGGAGAATATTCCGCGCTATATAATGTACGGCATGCCGGAGGTGCCCCCTCGGGGCATTGGTTTCTGCGCGTATGTAGGAGAATTACGGCATTTTATCGAGTGAGGCCCATGGTGTAATGGTTATCATATCTGACCGGCAATCGGAAGATCCCGGGTTCGATTCCCGGGTGGTTACCTCATTTTTTCATTTGTTTCGTTCTCCCTCCTCATCTTGCGCGGAATATTCTCCTATACAAGCGTCGTTCTTTACGTTAATTATACTGCGTGTTTGCAGTTAAAAAAAAATAAAAAAAAAAAAAAATATATAATATATATAATATATATATATATAAATAAAACACCTTGGTTTTTGTTCCGCCTGAATTGTTCATTCTGACAAAGGTCAAGCTTGTCACTCCACCTCAGCTACAGTTTAACGTAGAATCAGAACTACGCCCCACCATGGGTGGTCAGAAATTACAAAGTCCTCGCGCGGACTCGGTCTCACGACCTCCCGATCAGCGTCTTAACCACTAGATTACTCAGGGTACCTATTTATCTATCAACCAATTTTTTTGTTATTGTGTGGAAGGATGAACAGCTGGGTTTTGCTGCGCGCCGCCTGCCGTCACCGGATCTCGATCCCGGGCCGATAGATTCGTAGTCAACGATGCTAACCACCACACAACCGAGGTGCGTGTATATATATATAAATCAGATAGGTATAAAAACTATCTTTAATCAACATCCACCGAAAGAAACCCACTAAATTTAGAACTTACAATTTATAGGAGTTAGTTGGGGGGGAGGCCCCTCCGGCTATATAAATTTCATTTATTATGTACGAGCTCTGGTCAATAACTCAGAAAGTAAATATAACGCCTCTTCAAGCAGCTAATATGAATTTTGGAGAGAAAACGAGTGAAAATTGCAATTCCTTTCAATATATGGATTCTATATGAAATATTTTGCGCGCATTTTTGTGTTGAGCAAAACGTGAAAAATTTGGGAAAAATCTTCACTTTTTAACAATTAATGGGGCACTATTTTAAAAGTCATGAATATATATATATATATATATTATATATATATATATATATATATATATATATATATATATATATTCTATATGTATAGTGAT
Source organism: Bathynomus jamesi (assembly GCA_023014485.1). NCBI lineage: Eukaryota > Metazoa > Arthropoda > Malacostraca > Isopoda > Cirolanidae > Bathynomus > Bathynomus jamesi. The sequence continues at coordinate 187,049 of JAJOZX010004384.1, forward strand.
AATTTCATAAGTAATTTGGGTATGTCAGTTTATAGTAAATTTTATACCCCTTTTATGAAATTCACATATACGTACGGCTGGTTTTGGTAGGTCTATACTCCAGATGAAGGTTGTTCAGGTGGGATAGCTTGCGTATATGTAGGATGTAAACAATGTTTGGTTACTTTATTTATAAGCTAAACACTTTTTTCATTGGTTTGAAGCTAAAAAAAAACATATATATACACACACACACACACACACACACACACACACACACATATATATATACAGTTTATAATACAAACAGACCCTGCATGGAACAAGGAACTCTTCTGGGAAAATTAAATCCACTATAGTCCGAATAAGTAATGGTAAATGACAAACAATATAGTTTTTCTTTTTCATGATGTTAGCCCAGCGTGGGGAACGGGTCACTCACAAAGAGGCCCCAGAAATATAGCTTCCCCCACCCAGAAGATTTTCTTGTTCCATGCACGGTCTGTGTGTATTACAAAAAACCTCAGGGGACCATTATGAGTTCAATCCCATATATATATATATATATATATATATATATATATATATATATATATATATATATGAAAATGAGAATGAAAATGAAAAGGTTTATTGGCAGACTATAGTCCATATGACAAATATTATTAATACAATGACAGTTCCTATACTAAGGATAGAAATATATACAATTGATTAGAAATAATACTGTGATGTCGAAGTTAAGTGGAGCTACAGACAGACGTTTTCGTACCAAGAAGTCCATAGCTTAGAGGATAAATGGCAGGACTCATGGATAGCTTGGATGATCGGGTTGGTTGCTTTTTTAATTCTTTGCATTAGACTGTGTTGAATACGTCTTGTTACCTCCGGGAAGCTCGGGACATTGCGGTTAGCAAACATTTTCGAAGCTGAGCATCTCGGGGGTAATTTATGTAAGAGTCTAAAAGACCTGTTGTGCAGCAGATTTAGAGTTCTGCCAGAACTTTTTTTATAATTCACCCACAGTTGCTGTCCGTATATATTACTGCAGAAAGTACGAAAGCGTGTCTTTAGCTTCACTTGTACAGAATCAAAAGTTCCTTATGGTCATATTCGCTTTAGCACACAGGCTTCGAGATTGTTTTCTTATATCCGAGTCATCACTCAAGGAGCTGGTAATAGTTTGACCCAAATACTTAAACTCTTGTACTTCCTCAATTACTTCACCATTCATTTTAAACCTTATATCAGCTAGCTGATTACAGCTTTTAGGATGAAATTGCATAACCTTAGTTTTTGTAACATTAAAAAGAATATCATGTTTCTGCGAATACACTTCGCAGACTTTTAGTAGCCGATCCAGACCTTTAACAGAGGGACTTATTAACACCATATCATCGACATAAACTAAGTTATTTATCCTTGTGTTATCTATACAACATCCCACTGTTGCCTCATTAATTGAAGCAATTAATCCGTCGATATACACATTAAACAGCATAGGGGAGAGCAAAGAGCCTTGTCTCACCCCGCAAGAGGAGCCAAAACATTCGGATAGTACATTGCCCCACCTAACAGTGAAAGATTGGTGGGAATACCAAAATTTCAATGAATTTAATATGTACAGTGCTTACAAGAAGTCTCGCGCCTCTGTCTCGTCCCAAGCTAGTCTGTTAGGTATAAAATGGGCGGTCCTTATGGCAGCGGATGTGTGTCCGGATTGGTTCACATAATTGCTCTAACGGTGTAAGAGATACTTAAATTCATGTGTGTATTATCCCATATGATGTGCGTAATAAATAATCATTTTTAAATAGTTGGAGCGTTCAAGGTCATCTGTAATAATCTATAGACTACCCGTCAAGCCCACTCTCAACACTTAGATTCCCCTAAGACACAGGCATCTTCAAGTAACATGAATGCGTAGAGATCTAAGGTGTTAGATTCCATATTATATAATTTATGTGCTAGGTTTAAGAACGCTGGCATTGAAGGATGGAAGGAAGGGACAGTAAAAGCGATAATAGGTTTAATGAAGGAAGTGGAATGAAGATGGAGGTAGGTAAGCGTTGCTATGTCGCAGGAAACGAGGTTGGGTGGGGAATTACGAAGGGAGGAGGAAATGCTAAACACAAACTCAAATATTTATTTTAATGCCCTAGACCTAGAAAGACAAAGAGCAAAATACCTTAAACTAACAATGAATTGACAGAAACAGAAGAGCCTGGTCTCAGACACACTGATAGTTTAACGTATGTGGCTAGAGGCCGCCACTCAGAATTACCACTACTACCTAAGTCATAATAAGGTTATTTACTATGACAGAGTAGTTAAGAATACAAAATGTCTCCCTCCTCCTTGCAAACATCTTCATTTTAAGCGCTACTTAAATTCATTAAGAGAGGCGTTTCGGCCTCTCTCTCTCTCTCTCTCTCTCTCTCTCTCTCTCTCTCTCTCTCTCTCTCCCATAGGATCTTCCTATAAGGAGGACTCTTGAAAATTAATCTCCTTAATAATTTTCAATTGAAAATCAATTCGCTTCGGAGATTCCTTCGGGGTCTTTTTCTTAATTTGGTTGTTACTCCCTTCCTTTCAGATGACAATATATATATATATATATATACAGAGGGTGAGTCAAAATTAACCTCGAAGGTACTTATTAAATATTTATTTTTGAGGCAGGACTTTTGACTCAACCTGTATATGAAATTTCTCGAACGATTATATTAAGCTATTGGTTATAATTTTTTTTTTAATTTAGTATTTTTTTTAGATAGAAATTATATATTAATTAATTGGTTAAACTATTAACTCCTATATACAGGGTATTCCAAAATGAGGTGAAATAAAATAAAAATCCCAATCTTTTGGACAAAGCAATTTAAGGATAATCGCTTTGCGATATCTGGTATAAACTAGTATAAACTAGTATAAACACGACATCTAGTCTAAACTTACCGCGTTTGCGATATATATATTGTAACTACGAGTACATACTCAAGAGACCATCGTCCGTAACTGAGAGGGTATCACCGTTTCTCCATAGGCGACTGAGGTCAGAGGTTCGATTCCGGATGGTGCTGATAATTAATAATTATCCGGGAGTTAACTCAATGGGTTGCTTTCGTCTGGTCTGAGCTCTGTGGTAATAGTTACTGGCTCTCATCACTAATAACTTTTACATATTTAAGTTTAATCTAAGTAATTACTAATTTCTTTTCAGTAAATTATTTACATTAATTATTTACAATTATTTCAATTACAAAAAACTACAAAAAATGTAAAGAACAAACACGCTATTTGCGACAACTACTTCTACGAAAGAGAGAGAGAGAGAGAGAGAGAGAGAGAGAGAGAGAGAGAGTAAACGCACTGAATAAATTATTATTATTACCACCTCAAGTAGTAATAAATGGTGCTTCCATAGATAGATAGGTTTAAATCTAAGCCAGACAAAGGCTTAAACAGGATGATTCTTAATTTATTAAAAAGTAATTAATTGAACTTTAAAAAAAAATTATGCCCCTCAGTGGTGTAGTGGTTAGCGTCGCTGACTACGAATCCATCGGCTCCGGCATCGATACCCGGTGACGGAAGCCGGCGCACAGCAAAACCCAGCTGTTTATCCTTCCACATAATAAAAGAACGTAAAAGAACGTGATTCATAGATAAGTGGGTACCCGTGGGTACCCTGGGTGGCCTAGTGGTTAAGACGCGGGGCTGCTGGTGGGGCGTGGTTCGGATTCCACGTTAAACTGTAGGTCTAAGGTGGAGTGAAAAGCTTGACCTTCGTCAGAATGAACAATTCGGGCGGAAACTAATCAAAGGTTTTATATATATACACACACACACACACACACACACACACTCGTATATATATATATATATATATATATATATACACACACACACACACACACACTCGTGTGTATATATATATATATATGCCGGTATATATTTTTTTATGCAGGAAGAACAGACCAAGGGCGAATGCCTGCAAAAACGCCTCTCCCTCCCCCCAGTAGAGGAAGAAGAGAGCCAAAATCAAGGTCCAGGATTTTCGAGATGCCTAGACACTCTGCGTTTGAAAGATTGGACGTCATAGACAGGGGGAAAGATGGACTGAGAAAGATTATTCCAGAGCTGACTGGTTGAGTAGATAAAAGATTGAAAATACCGATTAACCCTTGCGTTAGAGAGTTGGACGGATAAGGAATGAGAATGTGTAGAAAGTCTGGTGCTGCGTGCTCTCCTTAAAGGAGGAGGCATGCAGTTAGAGAGTTCAGAAGATCAGTGCCCGTCGTAATAGCGATAGTAAAGGGAGAGTGAGGCAACATTGCGGCGAAGAGAGAGGGATTGAAGACAGTCAGTGAGAGGCGGGGAAGTGATGAGACGAAAAGTCTATGATTCCACTCAGTCAAGTAGAGCTGTGTGGGTTGAGCCATCCCACACATCAGAAGCATACTTCATACAGGGACGGATAAAACCCCTGTACAGAGACAGCAACTGAGTGGGGGTAAAGAGACTGCGGAGCCGGTACAGCACACCTAACCTCTTAGAAGCTGTTTTAGAAAGATAATATACAGTATGTGATATCTCCAGGAAAGATCACGAGAAAAGGAAAAGCCAAGAATGTTAAGAGAAGAGGAAGGATTGAGTTGTGTATCGTCGAAGATAAGAGGATAGTCTCGTGGAAGATTGCGACGAGTAGATAGGTGAAGGAACTGAGTTTTTGAGGCATTGAAAGCCACAATATTTTCTCTGTCCCAATCGGAGATAGTAGAAAGATCAGAGGTCAGGTGTACCATAGCTGCCCTACACGAAGCATGAAGTGATTGTTGAGAGGGACGGTTTCTGAAGCGGGTGGAGAAGTGAAGAGTAGAATCATCGGCATAGGAGTGGGTAGGACAGGAAGTGCGACTTAATAGATCATTGATAAATAAAAGGAAAAGGGTGGGTGACAAGACAGAACCCTGAGGAACACCACTGTTAATAGCCTTAAGAGAAGAAAGTAGCCATCTACAACTGCAGCTATAAATCGGCGAGGAAGGAAATCAGAGATGAAGGCACAGATAGAAGGGTAGAAACCGAAGGAGGGCAGTTTCGAAATTAAAGATTTGTGCCATACTCTAGCAAAAACTTTTGGTATGTCTAGCGCAATCCCGAAAGGAGGATAACTAAGAGTCAGAGACATGCAAGAAGATCGCCAGTAGAGCGTTTAAGAATCTTCCTTTGAGGGTTGAGAGCGGTCACCCTTCTTTGCGACATACTGAATGAAAGTGAACTTCCAGCAGGAAGGAAAAGTACCAGATGAAAGACAAAGACGAAAAAATTTGCCTAGGCAGGGTGTCAGCACAGAAGCACAGTTCTTGAGAACAATAGGAGGAAAACCATTAGGACTGTACACCCCTCTAGAGTTGAACCTAGATATGGGAGAAAAAACATCTTTGGAAGAGATTCTAATTCCAGACATAATTAAATCAGAGGGAGGAGATGGAAGAACGGAACCAGAATCGTCCATAGTTGAGTTGGAGGCGAAAGTTTGAGCGAAGAGTTCAGCTTTATCAATTGAGCCGTCAGAATGGAAAAGAGGAAGGAAATAAGAAGTGAAGTTGTTGGAGAGGTTCTTGGCTAAGGTGCCAGAAAGAGCGAGAAGAATTAGAATTAGATAGGTTTTTCGCATTTTTGTCTGATGAAAGAATTTTTGGCGATACGAGGAAGAGATTTTGCACGATTCCGGGCAGAAATATAAGCTAAGTGAGATTCAGGAGTTGGATGGCGACGGTACCGTCTGAAAGCCTCCTCTCTGTTGTGAATATCATTTCAGCAAGCAAAGTTAAACCAAATTTTTATTTTTGCATTAGGAAAAGAATATGGGATGTACGCCTCCATGCCCGAAAGAATCACCTCCGTGATGCGTTCAACGCATTCGAGGGGCCCGTCCACGGAAACAGTAATCATTCAATGGGAAATCAGAGAAATACTGCCCAGGGCCTCCCCAATCGGCCGTGCCAAAGTGCCAAAGATGACTCCTCTTGGGAAGATTCAAAGGCCGAACTGGGTCGATGGGACAGGAAAAAGATATTATAGTGAGGAGGAGTGTGGTCGGAGTAGCCCAACGGAGAAGAAAGTTTGACAAATTAAGAAGAAGGATGAGTGGTGAGAAATAAACCCAGAATGTTGGGACTATCTCCAAGGCGATCGGGGCTGCGAGTAGAGTACTGCACAATCTACTCTGTAGGTCATTTAGGATAGAGGTTATATACGTATATAGATTTAAGACCAAGTAGAACAGTCCATAGTACCTTTGGACTATGGAATTTTTAGATGTCCAAAGTATTAGAATTCCGAATAATAAGCCTACTTTTAAAGATTTTAGAAAAGCTACTCATTCCAATGAGTATGTTCACTGGTTTTCAGCCCATATTCTTTTTACTGAAAGAGGTATTGTCATGGGTATATTCCTGAGAGCCCTTAAGATTTTGTAGCCTTCTTATTTGGACTCCAAATTTTGTTATATCAAGGATTCCTTTAAAAACGTGAGATATCCTCTTACTTTTATTGACAAAACCCTAAGAACTTCGAAGAAGTTTTACAACAATACTACCAGGGAAAAGAACTTCCGCGACGCTCTGGTAATCCCGTTTAATGTACAGTCACTTCGTGACTTGGTTCTTCCCCAACTTAATCTTGTCTCACGGATTCCATGTTCCACTCGTAGTCATTTACAAAAAAAAAAAATAATAATAATTCAGTTATCTACTTTTCCCTCCAATTCTGGAGTATATCGAATTCCTCGTAAGGACTCTCCGAAGAGTTATGTCAGCGAAACTGCTGATTTTAAAAGACGCCTTTACCAATATAAATATACAGTAGCTTGAATACGGCTGATGAAAATTCGGCCTTACATAGGCATCGATTAGAGAGGGATTATAATATTGATAGTGATAATGTTAACTTACTTTTGAGTATTAATAATGATGATAAATGTAAGCTCGCCGAATCTTTTATTATAAAAAAATACTGATAATTTTAACATAAAACATGGCACCTTCCAACTTGATTTTGTGACTAACTTTTGGCTGTCAAAATCTTCTGTGCTCCGGAATTATTTACGCCTGTTTGAGTTGTCTGAGGCATGACGTTTTTTATTAAATATTCCTTTTAAGTTCGATTGTCACTTTTAGATTCTGCCCACCGCCCGAAAGAAGAGGGAAAATTCTTTCGAAAAGCTTCACGGTCTTTAGTGTTTTATTATTTTAATCAGTGGGGATTTTAATTTTATATATATATATATATATATATATATATATATATATATATATATATATATATATATACACAGGGTGATCCGTTTGGGTATGGATAAAATAAAAACGCTGTGAGAATCTACCGAGAAGTGATACAGTGCTCTTCTTTTGCACGTGTGGTCATAAAATGTGGGAGTTTGTAATAGGCTATGCCATCCGCTGCCAGACGTACGAGCGCCATCTGCTGTCAGACTTATGAGACATATGCCAGTTTCGAAGATAACGGCGAATACACAACAACGAGTGAAGTGTGTCATTTGGTTTGCTAAGTTTGAGAATGTGACAGCGGTACAGCGTGAGTTTCGCCGTGTGTATGGTGTTCGAAAAGCTCCTAAATACGACTCCGCAGTGCAATGGTACCGCACATTTGAAGAAACGGGGTCTATCACTAAACCACACTCAGGTGGTCGTAAGAATTAGCTTCTCGTTATGACCTCTGTCGTGTCCGGAAGGAGGGGGGGGGGGGGTCATGTTGAAGATTAATTAGGTTTGTCACAATCTACCATCTTTGTGGATATTGTTTGCCAAATATTAAACTATACAATGTTACTGTTACCATTTCACATCAATTTTATTTTATCCATACCCGAACGGATCACCCTGTATATATATATATATATATATATATATATGTGTGTGTGTGTAAAGAAATATGACACGTAGTAGATAGAAGTGCGAAGAATGGGTGTGGTCTATCGTGTCTATCGTCCTACAAAAAAGGATAATTAATAAATAAATGTGAAAAAGGAGATTAATATTAATAATCGAGTAAATAAAAAGTACATAATTAAAGTCAGTCGACTTTTCAAATTTGTTAAATTTGATGATAAAAAAATAGATAAAATCTTTTGAAGATAATGCACAATATATAATAATTAACTACTACTACTACTACTACTACTACTACTACTACTACTAATAATAATAATAATAATAATGGTTTTTGAAGTTGTTTAATTTCCTCCGTAACATCTATAATGTCATACAGTATGACTGAGGGAACTTTCAGCTTTACATGAGATCCAAATTACTATACCCCAACGAGGAAGACTGCAGAGAAACATCTTAACCGATGAAATCCACAATTCAACCCGAAACTCGATCCGAGAACCTTCAAAATAATAGCGCAATAAATCTATTTACGTGTGGCTAGCTACCATACACTCTATCCAGACATAATAATAATCATTAACCATGAAAGAACCGAACATGGCGGCGAATTGGTCCGAGTGATGAGCAATACCCTTAACATAAAAGTCATCCCTCATTCTTCTTGCCTTAACTAAAACATAATATGACGATCTTTGTTATAGTTCTCGTCTCTTCTCACGCATATACGACTTCATATTCTTTGAATGTGACTGATGGAAATGAATATCTCTTTTGAAAATTCGTCGACGGCAGTTTAGAAGAGCGAGGAACGTCTTTTACCAAGTTTAATACAACAGGGCGTCGTTTCTCGTATAAACTCGATCAAAATGCATAGAAACTACGTCCTGGTTAATAACCAGAACGGGCGAATTCAACTATGTATACACACACACACACACAACACACACAGAGTATATATTGTTGAATTCGCTCGTTCTATTTCATTTCCACGCCCATATAATATTCTATTACCTACCTGTGTGTGTGTGTGTGTGTGTGTGTGTGGTGTGTGTGAAAGGAAGATACGAAATCTTTCACAGTTTATACACCAGTGATAAACAAGGCTTCCGAATAAATGCATATTCGAATAAGGTAAAGGCATATAAAATTACCTAATCCCCCAAAAGAATTGACTCTGGAAACCTCATAACAATTTTAAACCAATCCCTCAGGCATATTCTGATCTGCAAAAACACGTAATTTAAATATGCACACACAAGATCCTTTCCACCAAAATATCACTCGGGGAAAATTGCTACAAAATCCATTTTTTGAAGGGATTTTCCTTGGCTGTATTTTTAGGGTCCGGGAATAGGGGATGAAGTAAATATTTGTCCTTTGTGTTTTTTCCCTCCGACCTAAATTTTTGGCCCCCCCCCCAAAAAAAAAGATAAGGAAATACTATAAATAATAAGAAAAAAAAAGAGTGTTCCCTCGAAGGTGTGTATATTGGTTACGTTGATTGGTTTTCAGATGAACTAGATCAAAGCTCTTTTTAAGAAAAAAGCTTAAAAGATGCGTTTAATATTTTATATATAATTTTTTTAGAGAGGAGGGGGGGCGAACAGGGAGAAGGGGGGAAGGGGGAGAGGGGGAATTTTAATGTTTTCCTACTCCCCCCACCTCGCGAGTATGAATTTTACATATGTATTGAAAAAATCATCCAGGCCTATTTGGCAAATTATTTAGAATATATATATATATATATATATATATATATATATAACAATGGATTAGTATAGTATGCAACCATACTACTCAGTGGAACCCTCCTTAGCTGATTGCAGTGGTTGCAACCAACTATGAAATCAGCTGAAAAGAGTTGTATACAATTTTTAGGGGCCAGAGTTTTATTTCCATGTATTGCTACATTTTGCCTTATTGCACATTCGGAACTGTTGGACTAGATCATGGTTTAGTATTTATTTTAATTTAAAAAAAAAATAAATCTGATATCCCTTTTCAGTAATCGAGAAACCGATCAATATGAATGTTCAGTGGTTTTTTTTTCTAGGTTTTAGGTTTTCTAGGTTTTTTCTAGGTTTTCTAATTTCGAAGTGTTAATTCTCAATACATATTTCTGTCTTTTGAAAGAGTTAATGTAAAAATTATCTATTTTATTTTGTATGGTTATTTTTAAGTTAAAAAGGTATGAAGGATTTATGTAACCAATAATCAAACTCTAAATGGCATAATAAGGGTTCCCGGTAGCTCTGATAGGCTACTTATCCTGTTCATGCTCGGGTTCAGATGACCCTTGGGGGCACCCTCACCCCCCATACAGTGGGGACATGAGTTTCCAGGCTATTACCATTAAATGGTAATAAAATCTCCCCAAAAAACCTCACTCTTTGCTGATTATTAATTAGTAATTAACATAATATTATATTTGTAGGCGAATTTTTTTCAGTAATTGTACATAAAGGAAGTGCTATTTTACTCCAGCTTTCAAGTTTTATAGCCTTTGATGAGACGTATGACTTTACAAATTTTTATATACGTTCTTGACCTGGTAACCTGGTAGGAGTTATTACGCGGAGGTCAGGTTCGTGATCCTACCTCTAACATTGACTTGGTGAGTGAGCGAGTTGCTTTCTTGAGCTCTCCATCTCACATAGTAAGGTATAGCAGGCTTCAAAATGATGATCACACATTGTTCATACTTTCTCGGTAAAATTAGGTGAAGTCAGGTTAGGTTAAGTCATGGGTTACGCTAGGTTACGCTAGGTTAAGTTATGTCTAATTAGTTGGAGTTAAGCTAAAAGACTGTCGATGAAAATGGTTTGTCGAAGTTGTTGGTCGACAGGTCTTCGAGAATTATGCCTATTAACTTACTCACGATGGCTTTGAAAGACGGTTCCCGATCTACCCACAGTCGCTCCTCGGCAACATCCCTCCTCATTTGAAAGATTTGGTGGAGGAGAGAGTTGTTTTCCACTCTCTTCCTGCCCTCGTAGCCAGCTAGGCATGTCTGGTCAGGGGCTTTGTCATTCAGTTGTTCGAGTAAAACACCCAGCGAGGAATGGGACATTTAGCAAACGGTTTTTATAAACATTTTATAAACATGTTTACAAAATGTGCTATTTCTTGCTGGGCAGACTGTGGAAAACGTAAATGAATTTTTGAAAAAATGGAAAAAAGTTGTTGGCTTTTGACAAAAGTTTTAAGATAAAATGACAAAATAAGTCTTTAGGAAAAATACAGAGTGATCAACTTAAAACTGTGCACTGCAAAATTTGTTATATAGTTTTCAGTGATCACCTTGTAGAACACACTGTGTATATATATATATATATATATATGATGTAAAATTTTGCGTAATCATGACAAACTCAATAATTTAAGGGTGACAATTTTATTCGAAGAAGATCATTCCTTAATCATTCCTTTTTAGTAATCATTTAATACCCTGTTAATTAAATCAATAAATATTTGATTATTTTTAAATGTCTTTATATTGTATTTCGCGTCATGACTTCCAACTATTTTTAACAGAAAAGGGGGTGGGTGGGGGTAATGGGGGAGGGGGGTATGCAACAAGGGATGGGGTTAGCCCCCCCAAGTTGCATAAAGGCGGGTGAGGAGGTTTTAGGGGGAGAGGGAGAATGACCTCCCTCATCCCTAAAAGGGTAATCCTAACCTTTTGAGCTTCGCATTCTGAGCCATTTGGTTAAAAATTTGTGAAGCTATATTTAAAATGTATATTAATATTTTTGTCTTCATCTCGGTACTCTGCGAAGGTGCCGTCGCCGTAGGCGAGTTTGCGAAGCACAAGCCCCGCCCGTAGGGCAGGGAGCCGAAGGCTCTGCTTGTATATATAATAAAAAATAAAGACGAAAATAGGACTAAAAAATAGGGAAAAATACGAGTAATGATATTAATGATAAAATAATAACAAAAGCTAAAACCAAAGACAGGACTAAGAAAAATACAAATAATGATAATACCAGTAACGATGTTACGTGCAGCTGCTCAATACATTAGTCTGTATTGAGCATGTCTTGTTACCTCCGGGAGGCTCGAGACATTGCGGTTAACCAACATCTGATGTAGCTGAACATCTTGGAGGTAACTTATGTAGCAGTTTAAAAGATCCGTTATAAAGCAAATTTAGGGTTCTCCCACGACTCTTTCTTTGTTTTATAATTAACCTAATATTAACCTTTTAGACGCGGATTTCGTTCCCAAAACTAGTTCCGCAAAAGTCTCGAACACCGGTAAATGGAACTTTTTTTTTTTCCGGGCATGGATCGAACTCAAATACCGCGTTTTACGCTAATAAAAAATCGTTCTACTACGGTCGAACATCGCGTCTAATGGGTTAATTAATACAATGTTAATATCAGAGCAGAACGCACGAAAACGAATGTCTTTAGCTTCACTCGCGCAGGATCTGAAGTTCCTTATAATCACGTTTGTTTTAGCGCAAAAATTTCGACATTTTCTTGTTTTTGTAACATTAAAATTAATAGCGTGATTTTGTAAATATAATTTGCAATTTTTTCTAACATGATTCAGGCCTTTAACTTCCCAGAACTTTCCCCCTCTTTATCATCATCTTTCCCCCTGTCTATAATCATCTTTTCCCCTGTCTATCATCATCTTTACCCCTGTCTATAATCATCTTTCCCCCTGTTTATGACCTCCAATCTTTCAAACGCAGAGTGTCTAGGCATCTCTCAAATCCTGGACCTTGATTTTGGCTCTCTTCTTCTTCTTCTTCTCTCGGGGGTACGCTCTTGCTGGCATTGCCCTTGGCCCTTCCTTCCTGCATAAATATAGATTGATGTAGATTAAGCTGTTTATCCTCTTTTTTGTTATCTATACAACATCCCCTTTTACCTCATTAACATAAGTGTGATTAACACATCAATATAACATCAAGCAGAAAAATGTTAAACATTAAACATTGAACACGAAAGAGGAAGGAGCCTTGTCTAACTACAGTGTATATATATATATGTATATATATATATATATATATATATAATATATATATAATATATATATATTATATATATATATATATATATATATATATATATATATATATCTGTGTGTGTGTGTTTGTGAGTCGTTATATTCATTATATTTCGTAAATGTATTACGTATATCCATTAATATATATAGAGGGTGTCCCATAAGTCCGGCATCATAGGAGAAATTCATATTTTTCTATTTCTACAAACCATAATTCATATTTTTCTCTTTCTACAGGCCATAATGTCTGTGAGCAAGGAAGAACGAATCCAGATAATTCTACTCATAGGAAATCAGAGTCAAACAGAGGCCACTGCTGAATTTAACAGACTGCATCCAGACCGCGAGCCAATAACACAGAGTTCAACAGACTGGTTGCAAAGTTTAAGGAAACAGGATCCATAGAAGATAAACCACGCAGTGGACCTTCAAGGAGATCCACTGACGATGATACAGCGACTGCTACCCTGGCTCATTTTAACAGAAGTCCCAATAAGTCTCTTCGGCGATTGTCCGCCGAGACAGGAGTGTCGAAAAGTAGCATCCATCGCATTCTTCAGGCTCACAAATGGCATCCATATAAACTTCAGATCCTACAGAAATTAAGCGAAGATGATGATCCCGACCGGCCGATGGAATTTTGTGAATGGGCTACGGAACAATATGCTCGGGATGCCAATTTCCCGTCCACCATTCTGTTCAGTGACGAGGCTGTTTTTTATGGAAGTGGTGAGGTAAATCGACAGAACACCCGCTACTGGTCTCAAAACAACCCTCACTGGTATACCTCTTCAAAGGAACACGGTGCATCTCGGGTGATGGTATGGTGTGGCATTTGGAAGGATCGCATCATAGGCTCCCTCTTTTTCGAGGAACATGTCACTGGAGGAACCTAACTACGTATGCTTAAGGAAGAAGCATTTCCCAGTGTCTTGAACGAAGAAGGAAATTTCCCAACATAGTTCCAGCAAGACGGCGCTCCTGCACATTACAGCACCCAAGTAAGGGAATACCTGTACCAACAATTCCCTGGTCATTGGATAGGACGTCGAGGGCCTGTGGAATGGCCAGCTAGAAGCCCGGATCTCACGCCACTAGATTTTTATCTCTGGGGCCACTTGAAAGCGTTGGTATACGCAAAGAAAATTAGGAGTGTTGAACATTTTCGGCAGCGCATTATTGGGGCATGTAACACCATTACTCCTGACATCATTCATCGTGTGCTTGCTGACTGGGTATCACGTCTGAATTTGTGTACTGAAAACAATGGTGGACATATTGAGCACGTTCTGTAAATAAAAGCTTTTGTTTTGCCTTTTTTTATTATTTTTCCTATGATGCCGAACTTATGGGACACCCTGTATATATATATATATATATATATATATATATATATATACACACACACACATATATATGTGTGTGTGTGTGTGTGTACAGTATATATATATATATATATGTGTGTGTGTACAGTATATATATATATATATATGTGTGTGTGTACAGTATATATATATATATATATATATATATATATATATATATATATATAATATATTATATATATATATATATATATATATATATATATATATATATATATATACACTGTATATGAAAAATATTTCACGAAAGTAACACGTGAAAAATATTTATGATGAACAAAAACCACGTCGCAGTTTTATCATCATATATATACAGTATATATTCATTATATTTCGTAAATGTATTCATAAATTCTTCCCGAGGTCCATTTTAATTTAGGGAATGAAGTCATTATTTCATTATTATGATAATTTCATTATGATGACTTTTACGCAGTTATAATGACGAGTATTTCACTCTAAATTCTGTTATAACATTCGAGAAAGATCGAAGTTTTGTTTTAAGGAATTCACCATTATTTTTTGTATGTAGATTGTGAACACATTCATGAGTTTGCAAAGTTTATTTCTGAAATATTCGCAAATTGAGAAGTTTAAGCGAGTGTTTTTGTCAGTTTTGCGAAAGTTCACGGAACCCTTCAAAGACATCCGCCATTCTCGAAAAAGTTCTTTGCTCAGTTGTTGGTGGTTTTGCGTCTTTCATCCAAAGTAAATTCTTTTAAAATAAGAGACAAGCACCAAAATATAAATGGCGCATGCGCCAGCCAACGGCCATACTGAAACAAATTTAAGCTTTGCTTTCTGCATAATAATAATAATGAATAAGAAAGGATAAAAATTGGTACAGCGCTCTCAGGGCATGTGTTTTGTCAGCATGGTAACGTTATCGTGTTGATAAAGGCTTTATTTGGTGGTTGTTAACGCAAAATAAACCATTTTGGGATGAAAGGTTTTGGTCAACTTTTGGTTATGTTGTTGTGATGAAGGTTTGTGAATATTTACAATATATTTAGGGTAAATTTCCAAAAGAATATGACAGAGTCTGTATCTGTTTGGAAGTTAATTTAAGGGGTACTTGATCGATTCACTTTTAGTTAAACCTATTTCACTATATATCACCGTTTCCCCATAGAAGAAGTAACACTGAGGTCGGGGGTTTGAATCCCGATTGTGCTGGTAATAATAATAATAATAATAATAATAATAATAATGATACGGGAATTAGCGCAATGGGTCCCGCTCGTTTGACCCGAGTGCTGTGCCAATTCCTGGATCACCTCATTAATTATTCTCAAAAACATTTCCATACTTAATTAAGAACAATGAAATATATTAAATCCGACTGCGGTCGCTGCAGTGTGCGGGGCTCCCATTCTCTCAATATAAATTTACACGCGACTTGAGTCGTCACGACCCAAGTCGTCAGTCGTCAGTCGCAAGACGATCCTATGTGCGGCCGGCCAAAGACCACGTTTTATGTTCTCAGTTGAAAAAAGTTGAAGAGTTATTTGAAATTTAAAAAAAAACATTCGATTTAAATAAATGGAAAAAAAACCCGGTTAGGTGAAATCTTTTCAAATAAAAATCGTTTACCCCCCTCCCCCCACTTTAAATCTACACATAAATTCAATTCCTGTTTAGCAATCGCTCAAACTTCTGAGAAATACCATAAATTTAAACATCTCATTCAAATAGCACAATGAAGACTTATGCAACAAATTAGCCAAGATCTCATTCACAGTTAAGAAAACGGGTGTAGCACCCCCAAAATAAGTTCTTCCATCCATATACTTCACCATGGTGTACCCACACCTATATAATACTGGATTAGTACTTACGGAAGCACACGTCAATTTTCGCTACAGCCATTGGTAGTGATACAAAAAAGATTAATTAGGAAAATCTATACATCGAACGAACATAATGAAAGTACAGATCAAATGTTCCACGAGTTAAGAATTCTTAAACTAAGAGAACTCTACACATCGCCTCATATATGAGGCGATCAATCAACCAACCCGATTATCCAAGCTATCCATGAGTCCTGCCATTTATCCTCTAAGCTATGGACTTCTTAGTACGAAAACGTCTGTCTGTAGCTCCACTTAACTTCGACATTACAGTATTATTTCTAATCAATTGTATATATTTCTATCCTTAGTATGTGAACTGTCATTGTATTAATAATATTTGTCATATGGACTATAGTCTGCCAATAAACCTTTTCATTTTCATTTCATTTCATTTTCTTATATGTATCAAATCGTCTATAATATTGCTCCAGAAGTCATCCAAAACAAAATATTAGATTCCTAAACACAACACCGGTTTAACACAAGACAGTCAGACGCATTCATCAGAAAACCAAATTATACTCTAGATCAGTGGTTCCCAACCTGGGGTCCCCGGACCCCAGGGGGTCCGCGAAGGTAGTACTGGGGGTCCGTGAGCTTTCAATATTTCGAAAGGCTCCAATGGAAATCGTACAATTTAGCTCAGGCTAAAATTTCAAGTTTCCTTGCTCTTGGCTGGAATTATTAATACTTTTTTAATACGCTGTATTTTAATTGCATACTCAGTTATATGTCTTTTATTTGATAGCGAAAAATGTGAAAAAAGTTAATTATTAGTTAATAAAAACAGTTTGTTGGGTAGACGGAATCTTTCAAAAACAGGGGTCCGTGGGAAAAAAATAAAAATAAAAGGGGTCCTTGGTGGTGAAAAGGTTAGGAACCACTGCTCTAGATTGTGCGATTAGATCCTTATCTTCAACTGGTCCAAAGCTTTAGGACGTTAAAAATCTTTATAGAGAAACTGAAACACAAATTCATCAACTCATCCGTAACTCTGTATCCCCTGTCTTATTTCAATAACAAAATTAAACTACTATTGTGAATTTGAATTATTATATATATTATATTATATCTAATATATATATTATATAATATATAATATATAATATATATATATATATATATGTACAGGGTTGCCCATAAGTCCAAATCGGGACTTTGATTTTTTTGTATTTTCGCTTTAATTATAACCTTTAATTTTAACCTGCGTAGAGCAGGAAAAAGATTTAGGAGTTATAGTCACTGGTGATTTAAAAGTAGCGAAACAAAGTACAGCGGCGGTCAATAAGGCGAACAAAGTGTTAGGTTTTATAGCTCGAAATTTTGAGTACAAATCGCGCGATATTATAGTTCCTCTTTATAAATCATTAGTTAGACCCCATTTGGAGTACGCGGTCCAATTTTGGAATCCGCATATGCGCAAAGATATAGACAAAATCGAAAGAGTTCAAAGACGAGCAACTAAGATGATTCCGTCTCTTAGGTCAAAGTCGTACGAGGATAGGCTTAAAGAGTTAAAATTGACTACACTCGAGACTAGGAGGTTAAGGGGTGATCTAATCCAGGTTTTCAAAATTATGAATGGGTTTGATAACGTAGATAGAGATAGCTTTTTCGAAATATCTCAATATAATAGGACTAGAAATAACGGGTGTAAGTTGACAAGTAGAAGGTTCGAGACAGCAGTTGCGAAAAACTTTTTTACGCATAGAATAGTAAATAGCTGGAATAGTTTGCCGGTAGAAGTAATTAGTAGCACGTCTATAAACATGTTTAAGAATCGATTGGACGCGCATGTTGATAGAAAGGGTATAGTTTAAGGTAGTAAAATTAAGGCTTTGTGGGGATAGATCCCACAGCTCAACACAAGTGTTGTGGGATATAGGGAGGCAGCGTCTTGGGTTAGGGGATACTCTCTGTCCTTACACACCCCATTTAAAGAGATTCCTCTGCCGAGCGGTGCCCCCATAGTACTGTGAGGTATTGAAAAACTCATGATCTTCACTTGCCCCACAAACACCTTTAAATGGGAGACCCATAATGGGTGCACACACATTTCTACATTACTGTACAGTCTTTACAGCCACACCTACACTTTTCCTCGGAAGTGTATATATTGTAATGTATATGGTTGTAAATTTGACTTGGTCCGCATTCGATATGGACCGTGACTTGATGGATACCGTAATGAAATTGACTGGATTCTTTGGATCTGATATATTTGCATGTCCGTTATAAATAGATATAGAGTGTAACATATTTGTGGATAGTAGTCTATTATGACTTGATCCTCTGGATCGAGAGATTCTATCTTGTTTTAAACCGATAATTAATTATTTTTAAATTGATAATTATTTAGTTTCGTAAAAATTGGTCGTTGCCAATTTACCGGCAGTTTTTACATAAATTTCTTATGTTCTTGTGGTTCGGAACCCACGTAAAATTGTAGGTCCCCTCCGCCACCACGGAGGACATACACAATACACGATTACGAACACAGTTAGGTAGACCAGCCATGAGTGGACCCTAGGGTCTTTGTGGTCTGAAACATTAATAACAATAACATTATAACATATATATATATATATATATATATATATATATATATATATAAGCAAACAACCACAGGGAAAGGAAACACGAAGTCCGAGCGCTTTCGTGATATATTCACATCATCTCCTTGATG
This sequence comes from Bathynomus jamesi, assembly GCA_023014485.1. Classification (NCBI taxonomy): domain Eukaryota; kingdom Metazoa; phylum Arthropoda; class Malacostraca; order Isopoda; family Cirolanidae; genus Bathynomus; species Bathynomus jamesi. The sequence continues at coordinate 205,893 of JAJOZX010004384.1, forward strand.
ATGTGAATATATCACGAAAGCGCTCGGACTTCGTGTTTCCTTTTCCTGTGGTTGTTTGCATTATTATAAGATCACGTGTTATTTTGTGATTTTAGTGCATATATATATATAATATATATATATATATATATAATATATATAATATATATTGTGTTGTTATCCTTGTATTTATAATTTACCAAATTATGGTTATGATACTTTAATATATGTACGGTACATTAATTTTATTTTAAACATATCTTAATTTTAAACACGGCTTTTGGCCCTTAATTTACAGTATATTATTGTCAAGGTTTAAAGGTGGACCACCCTTCATGAAGTATTTGAATTTTTCACACGCCACCCAAACGAATAATAATAATAATTAATAATAATAATAATAATAATAATAAAGTTATTGAAAATTTTCATCAATATATGAGAAACAATGATATATTTTGAAACAATGATATATCATAGAAACATTGATACACGAGTTAATATATTTCGTATTTTGCATCGATACAATGAACATGCAAACTTCATCACTGCCACTTCAAGAACGTTTACAATTGAAACCAGTAATTGCAGGTTTTTTTCAGCTATAGAAACAAATCAACTGATGATAAGCGAAAATATTTGAACGCGAGGCGCCATCTGTTATAGGAAATGACACTTAAATCCCTTCTCAGTTACTTTTCATTTCCAGAATGTTATTACATGAAATTTAATTCTTATATGGTAACTAGAGTCCTAGAACAACATTATTAATAGAAATGTATGGTTTATCTCTAAATAAATTACAAATAAAGTGTAACAAATTTTGGTTTTATGTGGGATTCGAAGCTCCTTCTCTGTATAGAAGGAACTTCAGCAGGCTACGATATTATCTACTCGACCACGTGACCACTCGGAGGAAAGGAGACGAATTTGTATTTTTTTCTAAATTTTTCATTTAAGTTAATATATATATATATATATATACACACACACTAGGGGCACTCAATATTTTTTGTCCCAGCTTTTTTTTCTTAGCTAAATAATAGGCCATGGAGCTGAAATGTCTTTTGGGACGTAAGTTTGAACTTTCTGCGCTTCACATAACCCGATTTTTCCAGTTTGAACCTCCCCTCCTTGTATAAAACCGCTTTTAAACGCCATTGTATAAAACCGATGATTAACGCAGTTTCAAAAATGGCGTCTGGCAGTGATGTGCGTCGTAAACAGAGAGCTGTTATCGAGTTCTTAACCGCATCGATTTGTTGTACCTGGTATTCCATACATTAAAACCAAGTTCACCCTCTCGTCTATTGTTAATTTCGCAGCCATCCCCTATCTAAAAGAAAATAAATAATATATTATAGTCAACACTGAAAATTCCTATGATGATTATATATATTATATATATATTATATATATATATATATATATATAATATTATATATACACACACACGAGGGCCACTCATATATTTTGCTCCACCTTTATTTTTTCTTTTCAAGTTTCGTTGTAAGTTCCAGAAATTTTGTACACAAGTAGTTACATACCTTTTTCACAAGTTTTTATTTTTCCACATAGTCTCCATCCTTTTCTACGGCTTTCTTCCACCTCGAAACAAGGGCCTTTATTCCTTGCTGGCAAAAGTCCGCTGGGTTCCGCTGGAGCCACCTCTTAATCTCTTGAACAACCTCACCGTCACTCTGAAACTTTCTTCCACGAATAGTATCCTTCATTGGCTCAAACAAATGGAAGTCTGAAGGTGCCAGATCTGGACTGTATAGAGGGTGGGGTAACACAGTCAAGCGCATTTATGTGATGGCCTTTCTTGTTTGCAAACCGTTGTGTGGTCTTGCGTTATCGATTAAAGATGGACGTCTTCCAGTTTTCTCTCCGGTCGAACTCGCTTTATACTTCTCTAGAGTCTCTGTAGGGTAGCAATATAGGCCTCTGAGTTGATTGTTTGTCCTTTCTTCATAATGTCCACCAGAATCACCCCTTTCATGTCCCAGAAGATGGTGGCCAGAACCTTTCCTGCAGAGGGAACCATTTTGAACTGTTTCTTGCATGGGGGGTCTGCGTGATGCCACTCCCTGGATTGACGTTTTGTTTCAGGTTCAAAGTGGTGTACACAAGTCTCATCCCCAGTCACAATTCGTGAAAGGGAGTCATCCCCTTCTGTCTCGTATCGAACCAACGACTCGGAAGCAATTTCTTTTCTTTGGGCTTTGTGATCTTCAGTCAGTTCGCGAGGAACAAACCGTGAACACACTTTTGAGTATCCCAGTTGCTGAATTATCGTATTCACACTTCCTTCACTAATTCCTAGCTCCAGTGATTGCTCCCTGTATGTGACGCGCCGATTTGATCGAATGATACTATTAGCACGTTGCACAGTGTGAGATGTGATAGCCGATGTCGGGCGACCGCTGCGTGGCTCACTCATCATCGAGGCTGGCTCTCCCTCTCTCCGATGATCTCACGTTTAGACCAGCGTTCAACTGTGCTTCGATCAACATCAGCATCTCCGTAAACGTTCTGTAGACGTTTGTGAATATTTCTAACTGTTTCCTTCTCTGCGGTTAAGAACTCGATAACAGCTCTCTGTTTACGACGCACATCACTCATCACTGTCAGACGCCATTTTCGAAACTGGGTTAACTATCGGTTTTATACAAAGGCGTTTAAAAGCGGTTTTATACAAGGAAGGGAGGTTCAAACTGGAAAAATCCTGTTATGTGAAGCGCAGATGGTTCAGACTTACGGCCCAAAAGACATTTCAAACCCCATGGCCTATTATTTAGCTAAGAAAAAAGGGTGGAGCAAAATATATTGAGTGCCCCTAGTATATATGTTACACATAAACTGTGCATGGAACAAGGAACTCTTCTGGGAAAATTAAATCCACTATAGTCCGAATAAGTAATGGTAAATGACAAACACTACAGTTTTCTCTTGTGGATTTAATTTTTCCAGAAGAGTTTCTTGTTCCATTCCCGGTCTGTGTGTAACAAAAGGTTCTCAGGGAAACATTCTGAGTTGTAACAGTAACACACACACACACACACACACACACACCCACACACACACACACACACACATATATATATATATATATATATATATATATATATATGATACACACAGACCGTGCATGGAACAAAGAACTCTTCTAGGAAAATTAAATCCACTATAGTCCAAATAAGTAATGGTAAATGACAAATACAGGGTGGGCCGTAAGTTTCCATACATAGGAAAAATAAACATTTTTTTATGGACAACCATTTTTATTTATATAATATGCTCTACATGGTTGCCATTGTTTTGAAAACACATTTCAATACGTGTTCCCCACTGTTGATGAACACGCATTAGCACAGTTGACGTTATGCTTGTAATGGCGTTGGTGATACGTTCCTTTAGATGATTTATGTCTCGTATCTTTTCCTGATACACCATGGCCTTCAAGTGCCCCCAAAGATAGAAATCAAGGGGGGTGAGATCTGGGGATCTGGGAGGCCACTCCACAGGACCACGCCGACCAATCCAAGCATCCAAGCATCCAACTTGTTAATAAGTTTTGCCACAGTGTCGTGTGTGATGTTCGTTCCATGTTGTCTGTTAAAGTTCATTGCAACCATGCGACTGCTTCCCGACCCAGCCATCAGTATGATTTCAATTCGTTGCTCTTTCGTCAAACGCATATTCTTAGGGTATCTGAAACATAAAAACAAACGTTTAATTTTTCCTATGTATGGAAACTTACGGCCCACCCTGTACTATAGTTTTTTCCTTTTCATGATGCTAGCCCGACGTGGGCAGCGGGTCACTCGCAAAGAGGTCCCAAAAATATAGTTTCCTTCACCAGCTATCTGCAAAGCAGATAGGATCTAGCTTTGGGACAGGATCTAGGGTTTAAAGCAGCCTAGCCCAGCTACATTTAGAACCTCAATATAAGCAAAAGACTCGCTGCCTTCACGTCAGATTGAATACATCAAAGAAAAAGTGGTAACTATTATATTTTTAGCCAAAAACCAAAACTTAAACCTCAACTGGCAGAATTGAGCGTCCACTTTTCAAGGCACATAACATGTCCGTTTCGTGATGGGAATGAACTCAGAATGGTTCCCTGAGGTTTTTTTATGATACAAACAGATACACCCATCATGAAACGGACATGTTATGTGCCTTGAAAAGTGGACGCTCAATTCTGCCAGTTGAGATTTAAGTTTTGGTTTTTGGCTAAACATATAATAGTTACCCCTTTTCTTTGATGTATTCAATCTGACGTGAAGGCAGCGAGTCTTTTGCTTATATTGATGTTCTAAATGTAGTTGGGCTAGGCTGCTTTAAACCCTAGATCCTGTCCCAGAGCTGGATCCTATCTGCTTTGCAGATAGCTGGTGAGGGAAGCTATATTTTTGGGACCTCTTTGCGAGTGACCCGCTGCTCACGTCGGGCTAGCATCATGAAAAGAAAAAAACCATAGTATTTGTCATTTACCTTTACTTATTCGGACTATAGTGGATTTAATTTTTCTAGAAGAGTTCCTTGTTCCATGCACGGTCTGTGTGTATCATAAAAAAACTTCAGGGAACCATTCTGAGTTCATTCCCATATATATATATATATATATATAATATATATATATATATATATATATATATATATATATATTTATAATCATGTGCCTGCAAAACGTATCCATTTCTGTTTGGTTCGATAAGACTCGCTTCATGGATTAATCAAAGTTGGGCAAAAATGTTTTGGGGTCTTTCCTTTGATATAATTTGTAAATGTCTCCCATATAAGATATTAGTGAAAAAAGGACGAGTTTTTCACGAACACACATTCGGTTTTATTCTTGCAGAATCTTAGCAGAATTTACGCTGTTTTAGATATCCCAGTAAAAATAAAAAAAAAATAGTAGAAAAATTACGGTATTAAGTTACTAAGAACAAATTTGAAAACGCTTCTATACTACTACTGCTACTACTACTACAAATAATAATAATAATAATAATAATAATGGCATTACTACTACTACTACTAATAATAATAACACTACTACTACTACTAATAATAATACTAATAATAATAAGACGGAAATTACAAAGGTTTGGAAACTTTCTATTGAATTTTATGATAAAGAAAGAATTGAAAATGCTTTTAATTTTACGTTGATTACGTCACTATGAATTATTTTAAGTTTTTCACGAACTACTTCTATATTGCGAGATATTTACAACTTAATAAATTATGAACAGAATCTAAATTTTAAATTGCAAAGTTAAAAAACTTTATCAATCTTGGAATTAAAAAAAAAAAAAATTGGGTAAAGAATTGTTGTTTTTATGGAAACTCTTTCTGTCCTGAAATGGCTTTTATTGCAACATTTTAATTATGTTGTTGTTGTTGTTGTTGTTATAGTATTAGCATTATTATTATTATTATTATTATTATTATTATAGTAGCAGTAGTAGTACAAGGTAGTAGTTATTAAATTGTGCCAATGTCATGCCCAAATTATTTAACCCTTTCGTGCTTGAATTATGAAATTTTTATTTTCAATTTTTTTCCTGTTCAAACCATAATAACCTCTAATATTCAGATCGTAAGGTTCAAAATCGATTGTCAAGTTCATGTTGCCATAAGGCAACGGTCGGCGTTAAAGGATTAAAGTACGATAGTGAGCGATTTACTTTTAAATCAAAGTGTATATATATTTTAGAGAGCGGAAAAATAAACGTCCCTCAACCAATATGCGATCTTCTTTCGTGCATTAGGAAGGAAATATGAAATAGGTAATAATAATAATAATAATAATAATAATAATAATAATAAGAAGAAGAAGAAGAAGAAGAAGAAGACTAACTCGTGTTCGTCAGTGGGATTCGCCATGCAACTGTCTCAGTGAACAGGAAAACCGTAATTGATTCCAACAATCGTATATATATATATATATATGGGATGAATTTCACAATTAAACACGTGAAATGAATGAATGATGCAAATCTACAAGGAAAAATAAAAATGATTCCAATAATTTTTCTTTTTCCTTGCGGGTTTGCATCATATATATCCCTACTCTCTTCTTTTAACCCCCTACTCTCTTCTTTCTCTAGGGCTAACCTTAGAGTGGATCTTAGGGTCTTTGTTTGCCTTAGCTTCTGTAGATCTGTAGAAAATCATCATCAAAATTATGATCATAATCATCATAATGTTCTTTGGCTGTTACAACCAAGTTTTTTTTCTCCCGATTTACGCCTTTGGAGTTTGCGACAGTTTGTATTTCAAATTAAAATCTTTTGTATGAGTAATTGAAAAAAGGGCTCTGAGCTATGATGGATCTGAGTAATGAGAAGACTTCTGAAATTATTGAAATTTAAACTGATCGGAGCGTCATAACCGATATGTAGCCGAATTTGATGACCATATTTTATACATCGCTCCCGTAGGGACTTCAGAAAATTGGTCCTTAGTACCTCTAATAATTTTATAAATAATATTAATACGAACCAAAGATATTTTTACATCCTTGTTCCCGACTATAGTGGAAAATATCCATTAAAAGCCGAAAGACAGCAATTCCTATTCCTATTCCCACTTGGAATACTGTACTCCTGGACCAG
>JAJOZX010004384.1:215000-275000 GCA_023014485.1 Bathynomus jamesi
GCAAGAATTTCTATTGCATTGAAGTGTGTTTATTGTTTGCCTTTGAGAGATTTATTCACTCTCCATGTACTTTGTTTGATGTTCGCGATGGTATCTGACTGTTCACTATAGTCTCGATTCATTTGGTCGGAGTAGATTGTTTCGTAACTCTGAACATTAGGGAGCGCGTCTATATTTCAAATTGTCTTTAATATTCGCGGTTGCTTGAAGATTCCTGATGTATGACCTTAATAATCACTCTTGTTCATTTTTCTGATAATTCTCTTCTGATAATTCTCTTCTGATAATTCTCTTCTGTTGACGGTTGATGATGTAATTACACGCAATCTCATATGCGGTAATATTGTATGTGAGATGTGGATAAACAGAGAGAAGTATAGCGTTTTAGGTGTATCTGTGAGAAGGAAACGTAATTTTGTTAATATAAACGAGAATTTCGATAGTATATGATCTTTTCTATATTTTCAATTTGTTGACGAAAGGATAGTTTGTCATCAAGCGCAACTCCTAATAATTTCTCTTCAGTGCAAGTCGACAGTAATATTGAAGTTTGGCGTTAATGTCTTGTTTTGTGATTAGGAGGAAGTTTGTTTTATTTTTATTTAATTATAATTCATTGGCTTTCAACCAGTCGCATACTCTTGCGATGTCTCTATTTACTATTTCGTTAAGGGATGTGAGATCGCTCTCTGAGCGTATCAGGAAGGGGTGTCGTCCGCATATTGGAAGCCTTTCCCGTTATGAGAGTTGTGAAAGTAATTTATATAGATCGAAAACAGTAAGGGCCCCAAAATATTTCCTTTTGTAACTTCATGTGTGATATTTAGTTCGGTGGTGATGGTGTTCTTATGTTTGATGTAATGGCTTCTGTTGCATAGGTATGACTTAAACTAATTTAGAAGAACGTTATTTACGCCATAATGGGGTAATTTATAAATAAGTATGTCGGAGGAGATTGTATTAAAGGCTTGTGATAGGTCCATAAACAAGAGGGCAGAAGACTCTTTATTATTAAGGTTTATATATAGCACGTCTAATACGGCTGAAATCGCTTTGCTTGTTTTATGGCTCTCGCTAAAACTAAAGTGATACTTCGATATGAGGCTATTTTCCTCGAAATATTTCTAGAGCTGCTGCGTATACGCAAGTTTTTCAAATATTTTTCCTAACGTAGACAAGATGGATATTGGTCGATAATGCGAAGGTAGTGATTTGTCTTCTGATTTGAATATTGGACATACTCGTGCCTTTTTAAGTGCCTCAAGGAAAATATCTTGACGGTGAGATGAGTTGAATAATATTGATAAAGGGAGAAATAAAATATCTGAACAGTACTTAAAGACTGCATTTGGAATGACTCGTTATTCAAAGGTGGAAATAGCTGTTTTGAAAATCTCTGGGAGAGATAGAAGAGAAAAAATTATCCTTCATAATTGCATATCGAAGGCCGCTATGAAATCAGCTGTTTTTTATTCTACGGTAGCAAGGTACTTATTTAGATGATTAACTATACCTAATAATTCGATATAAGTGGCATTATTTATTGTTATATTTGTGAGAAAGCAATTTCGGTCTTTCTTCCTATGTAAAGTTTCATTGATAAGTTTCCATCGTTTCTTAGAATCGCTCTTGTATTCTTCGAATCTATTGCTGTAATACTCTGAGTTTGCCTCTTTGATTAGAGTATTTAGTCTGTATCTGTAATTGGTGTAAATTTCTCGAGGCATTGTACCTTTTTTAACGTGTCTATAGATTAAGTGATTATATGATTATAGATTACATAATTATATATAGATTATAGATTAAATACCTAGAGCATCTATATTATTGAAACTGTAAAGGCGTGCGTGTGTGCGTTCGTGCGTGTGCGCGTGTGTGTGTGTGTGTGTGTGTGTGTGTGTGTGTGCGTGCCTGCGTGCCTGCGTGCGTGTGTAACGCAAAAATTTAGCTACAACAACTAACAAAACAAAATTAATGGCTGGAAAAGGAATGTAAACAACAATAAGAGCTATGAAAATTCACAAATACTAAAATATGACTCAAAATGAAAAAAATAAAGAATCAAAATAATTTGAAAGAATATAAATTCAAAAGAATAAATAAATAAATAAATAAAGTAGATACTTGCTTATCTTTCTTTATTCTTTTGTTGATTCACGTGATTCTTCCACATGTTTTTTTGCTCTGATTTTGTCTACCCAAATGACGAGCATTTTTTCCTTATAAAAACCCTCAATGTACATAGACAACTTTGACGTCATCATGGAGCGTTTTACCAATAGTCTACTGGCAGAACATGCCAGTCATGGACGGGCACATCAGCTAGTATATAATTATGTGTAATTATGTGAATGTGTAATCTTAGCTGAATACTGCAGCTGCCATACTGTATGTATTTCTAAACATAGGTCCGTAGCTTTACCCAAACAGATAATCTCATGTACTTTTTTCTCTCTGTCTCTATATCTTTAAAACTAACGTATATAACTTTACCACTCTGCATTATCTATCAAGATTTGCCATATACTTCCATTTTGCCAATAAAGCATAAAATTTGCTTGTTAATGGCAGTTCTGTGCTATGAAAGTATATGAAGACATTCCTCTCACATTTATCTGAATGTGTATTGGGCGGTTCGAGGTTGACCGGAGTTCTGGTTAGGTGGCAGCAACGGATTTCTCATTCTGGAGTAGCTGGTACCGTGTAGAGAATTGCACTAGTTTCTCTTATACTACATTCCGATTTCTTTTTGTAGTGAATCGGAGGATTCTGTGAAACTTACTAAATTATCTAATGGTTCCCCGATTTTTCTTGTAGCGTATCGGGAAATTATTTTTTTGTATTTTAAATTCTCTGAAGAAAGCAGGGCTGAAAGGAGAAGACAAAGATATTCTCTTACTGTAGTTTACTCCTTCCACTTCTAGGTCAGATCAGAATAATTAGAATGAAAATTTTAAAAATTATATCAGTTTATATACACAAATTTTGGTGACATCATTATTATTTAATGTTGACCTGTTTTGTTTTTTATTCTTTTTTTTTGAAAAATATCTGAAGATAAAGTTAAATTTTTTGGCTGTAACAACGTCTGGATAGATAAGCAAGATATTTGAAGATGAAGTCATATACTTCCTTCTTTTAAACAGCATATTGACAGATCTGATATTATCATGGTTTGCCGAGTTAACTAAAAATGGAAATTGAAATGTGCATTTTATTATGGGTTAAAATTAAACATGCATAATGCATATGGGCCAAAATTAAATGCTTAAAAGTTAAAATTTAAGTGTTAAGCAAGACATGACTTCATCTTTTACAACTCAGAGAGAATGTATCATATAAATAAAATGAATATTGCAAAATTTAACACAATTACATGATTAAGTTAAATCTGAAAGATGATTAAGTAATTTAAAAAATAAATAATTCATCAATTATTTAGCAAAAATAAAATAGAAAGAAAATATTTTTTTTTCCAAAACTTGCGTTTTTTATAGTTAGTGTCACGCGAGTTTGGACTTTATATGCAAAAATGAATATAAGAATTATTCATTATTCATTTTTACACACACACACACACACACACACACATATATATATATACACACACACACACACACACACACACACACATATATATATATATATAATATATATATATATATAATATATATATATATGTATATATATATATATATATATAATATATATATATATATACGTAGGATAAAAACGAAGACGCAGAGCAAAAAAGTCATTATATTTGGCTGCAGCCAAAGTGTAAGGTTGATATTTCCGTTAATAACTTTAAAATTCTTAAATCATTAAAATGCCCGTCCTCTCTCCGTATTTACGAATCTTTGTGCATTAAATTTCTGAACTCCAGTTTAAATAGTGATTCTAGCTGTTACCCCCTTTATATTAATTAGAATACCTACAAACTAAATTTTTTTTGTTTTTTCTGTTTTTTCCCCTTGACCCTGTCTCCTTTTCGCCTCAGTTGTTTGTGGCTGTCAAGTGAGCATGGTATGTTTGGTGCACTTTTGCGTTTTTTCATTTAACTTTTTATTAGTAAAGTTTTTAACTAATTTATGTTTGAATATTTTTAGTTTTTAAGTTTTATTTTTATAATGCGTATATTTGTCATGTATATAATTTTTACTTTTTGTTTTTGGCTTATGCTTGTTTTATATATATATATATATTATATAATATATATATATATATATATATATATATATATATATATATTATATATATATATATATGCGTCTATATGTATATGTTTGTATGTATGTATAGGTATATGTATGTCTATGTGTATATTTTTTTATTTAGAAAGGAGGGACCAAGCGCGGGTTCCGGCAAAAATGCCCACCTTTATAAGAAAGAGAGGGGCAAAATCAAGTTCTCCAAGACACAATTACATTTTAATTATAAATTTTGAAAAAATTGTGTAATATCTAAAATGTATGTATGTGTAGGGAAGAATAGAGGGAAAAGTGTGTGTTTGAGAGTATACTTGACTGCTCACAGGGTAGATGAGATACAGAAAAAGATCAGCTAAGGAGAACAGTGACAGGAGAAACGGGAGTTCCAGCACTCCCTGTATCCTGCTTAACGTCTACCCCGGAGTACTTCCCAGGTCGAGTGCTGTCTACAATCTCTTCCTTGTATATGTAAACTTTGGTTTGCTTCAGCCCGAATTGTTCATTTTGACGAAGGTCAAGCTTGTCACTCCACCTTAGACTTACAATTTAACGTGGAGTCCGAACCACGTCTCACTAACAGCCCAACGTCTTAACCACTAGGCTACCCATGGTACCCATTTATCTATCAACCACTTTCTTTATTGTGTGGAAGGATGAACAGCTGGGTTTTGCTGCGCGCCGCTGCCGTCACCGGGTCTCGAACCCGTTGCCGATGGATTCGTAGTCAGTGACGCTAACCACTACACCACCGAGGCGCATTACGTATATGTATGTATGTATAGATATATGCATGTCTATGTGTGCATGTGTATATATATTTGTCATATGTACGTGCATGGCTGTATGTATGTTTCCTGTAGCAACTGATGTGCACCATCAACAGGTGGAAATACAATAATAAATTGTTTTATATTGTTTATTCTGCTATGCTACGTATGCTTAGGGATGCATTAACTGTCGCACTATCATGCAGTATATATATATATATATATATATATATATATATATATATATATATATATATATATATATATATGTGTGTGTGTGTGTGTGTGTGTGTGTGTGTGTGTTTTACTGTATGTTACTCTCTGTATACCTATCGCATGCCTTATGCATATAACAAAAACCAATAAATTATTATTATTATTATTATCATCATTATTATTAGAAATGTTTTTGCCCTATGACTTTTAGGAGCGGCTTATGTAACCATGGATTATTTTGGCTTGTATGGGTCGTGTTTATAACAGGACGAAGTTCGTTGAATACCTCATATATTACAAGTATGTCTCAGAACTTAATATATTTTTTATTTATGTTGTCAGCCCCTTCGAGGACTTCGGACCTATAATAATTTGTTGAATCTAGTTTATGTTACAGACCTTCTAAATCTGCATTTACTTTTGCGACTTTTATTTTTACGCGATTTGTCTCTGGGATTTTATGACTCTCATTCAACGCTGAGACAACCAAAATGGTCAGATATCCCCGGCAGAAGTGTACCGGCTGTTGGTCAGATGAATTTTTACCTTTATGATCTATTATGTAAAGTTGAGTGCTCTATAGGTGTCGTAACGAGAGTAGTTCACGTAATGGCTGGTCAGAAACCATATGTTATCATTCTGTTTATGTGATTTTTAGGGCCTCTCTGTTTAATACATTTTAAGAGATCAGATTTGAAGTCGCCAAAGAAAATTGCTTTATGCTGTTTTATATTATTATGGTTTGAAATAAAGTCAATATTTTCCAGGAAATGGATAAAACCTTCATTTGGAGGTCGGTAGATATGAACTATATTTAAATTCGTATTTTTCGGGGTTATATTTATGACACATGTTTCAATAGAGTCGGACATTAATGTAAGATCAGCGATTTGTGTACATGGAATGGATTTATATACGTAAATTGAAGCCCTCCCCTCCCCTTTTCTGTCGTTACGATATGTCTGAAAACATTTATACCCATCCAAAGAGTATAAGTCTTTAGCTGTTTCTTTTAAGTATGTTTCCGTGAGGACTATGACAGAGAATTGTGTCCCGATTAATTGTAATGTCTCGCAATAGTTCTAAAAGGCTTGGAAAGTCTTTCAGAGAAGTACGAGACATAGTTAGAAATTCAACTTGAAAGAGGAAGCAATAAAACTTTAGGTAAGCTGAGAGGATAGGAAAATTTGGACAGGATGTTACAAATAATTTACAGAGCTGGGCACTTCCGCAAACCGCAAATTCCGCAATTGCGGAAGATGTTTTTCGTTTGCAGATTTGCGTTTGCGGAAGTGATTTTGAGTTTGCGGATTTGCAATCGCAAATCCGCAAACTCAAAATCACTTCCGCAAACGCAAATCCGCAAACGCAAATCCGCAAACGCAAATTCACTAATTTTCGATGACTTTGCAGCAAACGCAAATCCGCAAACGAAAAACATACTTCCGCAATTGCGGAATTTGCGGTTTGCGGAAGTGTTTGCGGAAGTGCCCAGCTCTGCAGTCGGAGTTGAAATAAAGTATGTATACAGTACGGTATTTTCCTCAACCTTCTATACACGGAAATATTATCTTTTATTGCCTCAAATCACTCAAAAAATAAGTTTTGAAGATAATTTCTTCTATCTAAAAATGTTATGTCTCATTAAAAGAAATTATTGCATCATCTGACAAGAAGTTTTGCTACCCAAAAGAAGGAAAAACTTCTATTAGAATGCACACCCTCAAAAAGAAGTTACAAGTTCTAAAATATACGAGTATATTGATTGAGGTCTTCCGAAAGTAGCATGATCAAGATAAAATGATAGTAGCATAAAAATAATAGAAGTAATAATGGTAGTCTAAGTAATAATGATAATAATATTAATAATAATAATAATAATTAATAATACAGGGTGTTTCAGGTCGACCGTAGAAATATGGAAAAGAAACACTTTATATTAGTTACGGAATTACTATGACAAAACTTCAAATACCAAATACTGTACAAACTACAGATTCCTGAATTTGTAGTTTGTATTTAGTATTTGAAGTTTTGTCATAGTAATTCCGTAATTAATATAAAGTGTTTCTTTTCCATATTTCTCGGGTCGACCTGAAATACCCTGTAGTAATGGTGGTAAATATAAGTAATAATAATGGTACTAAATTACAAACATTGACGACTAAAAATGATAGTAATGACAAAAATTGACAAGTTACATGGTAGTGATTTTCATCAGATGAAGAAAATAAACAATACATTTCAAAATTCATCAGCCCCAATTCAGTTGCAGTTTACAGTGAACCTATTTTGAATTTTCCGTAAGTAGGACAACAGTAAAATAATGATAATGGCAATAGATATAACAACCATAACCACAATTGAGAAAATACACACACACACACACATGTGCGCAGCTTCGCATAAACGAAAAGTCGACGTTTTTAAATCCATATGTCTAAAAATCTAATTAACCAAACCAAAAGTTAATTTAAGGTTAGATTAAATTAACTTTTGGTTTGGTTAATTAGATTTTTAGACATGGATTTAAAAACAAAACATCGAAACGAGAAGGGTAGGATAAATGTTTCAGACGCAATTGAGTGCTCGACGGGTGGTTTCTATTGAATCATTAACTAGTGAGGTACTCGCTAATCTAGCCTAACCTAACCTAAAATCAAATCTTAACTAGCTTAACCTAACGCAACTTACCCTAATCAGGACCAACATATTTTTTTATGACAGTAAAAAAATGTTTCTATATGTTTTTTTATATAAATTTATTAATGTTCCGAGGTATCATAAGCATTACCCTACAAAAAAAATTACCCCACTACAGCTGTAAATTTTCACACACTCGACCTCACTTATGACTATAGTTGCCTATGCGCACATACAAACCATATATATATATATATATATATATATATATATATATATATATATATATATAACATCATTGAAATAATAACTAATATAAAGGCAACAGGAAAGGAAAGAACACACACAACAGAAAGAAGCAAATTCGAAATTTTTAATTTTCACTCCAAAGCTATAAACTGGGAAGATGTGACATCCAGCATGGAAGTAATAGATTGGAAAGCCATTTTCGAGGCCAAGACAACGGAGGAGATGCTAATGACGTTAGAGGAGAAGACGTTAGAAATTGTGGAAAAACATGTCCCAAAGATACAACAAAGAGGAAAGAGAAGCAGGTTCGAAATACAAAAGAGGGCATTGTTCCGAAAGAGAAAAAGAGTGACTGCAAAATTAAGTAATTGTAAAGATAACAACATCAGAAAAATATTAAATGATAAACTGCAAAGTATCGATGTCGTCATACAGGAACTAATCGAGAAGCATACAGAAAAAGAAGATGACGCTATAGAAGCAATAAAGGCTAACTCAAAGTACTTCTATAATTTCGCAAAAAGAAAGTCGAAAAACCATGCGACTATCGGACCTTTAAAAAATGAGAACAGTGATTTATCTGGTGATCTAAAAGAAGTATCTGAAATATTAAGAGCTCAGTACGAATCATCTTTCAGTATCCCAAAAACTGACAAATTGATATGCGATAGAAACGCGTTCTTTGAAGAAGAACCACAAGGGGAAAGTATAACGGATTTCTACTTTACGACGGATGATATTACACAAGCCATAAGGAAACTAAAAACACACTCAGCGGCAGGACCGGATAAATGGAATGCCACACTGATCAAAACCTGCAAGAATGCAATCGCTGAGCCCCTATACTGGATATGGAGACGATCACTAGACACAAGAGAAATACCGGGCATCCTGAAGAGCGCGAACATAGTCCCAATATATAAAGGAGGAGATCGATCCGAGGCCAAAAACTATAGGCCAGTATCGCTTACATCCCATCTCACTAAAATATTTGAAAGAATAGTTAGACAGAAAATATATGACTGTTTGGAAACTCAGAAAAAATTCAATGATAACCAACACGGGTTTCGGTCAAGCAGATCATGCCTATCACAACTAATGGAACACTACAACAACATTATTGATTCACTTGAAAGTAATGAAAACTATGATGTACTATACACAGACTTGCCAAAGCGTTCGACAAGTGTGACCACGGAATCATAATACATAAACTGAAATATATGGGAATAACAGGAAAAGTAGGGAAATGAAATATAATTTCCTTAGTGAGCGGAGGCAAGTCGTTACAGTGCAAGGAGTATCTTCATCAGAAT
Source organism: Bathynomus jamesi (assembly GCA_023014485.1). Taxonomy (NCBI): domain Eukaryota; kingdom Metazoa; phylum Arthropoda; class Malacostraca; order Isopoda; family Cirolanidae; genus Bathynomus; species Bathynomus jamesi. The sequence goes on from JAJOZX010004384.1 coordinate 224,403, forward strand.
CAGAGGTCCTCAGCTCAGTACCACAAGGAACAGTATTAGCTCCACTACTCTTCATAATCATGCTAACTGACATAGATGAGGACGTTACCAGAGACAGCACAGTAGCATCCTTTGCGGATGACACAAAGATCAGTAGAAAAATAAGAAACCCAGAAGACATAGGATCTCTACAAACCGACATAAACAGAATCTACAAGTGGACGGAAGACAACAATATGAATTTTAACACCGAGAAATTTCAGCTATTACGGTACGGAAAAAGAGAGGACCTAAAATCCATGGAATATTATACCCCAAATGAACAGGAAATTCAGAGAAATTCCAGAGCAAACGATTTAGGGGTTGTAATGACCGATGATGCGAAATTTGAAACACAAAATAAGATAGCAGTAAACAGAGCAAAGAGAATAACAGGTCAGCTATTGAGAACCTTTAAACGAAGGGATAGGAATGTAACGATTCCTCTACTGAAAACCCTAATCATACCAAAATTGGAATACTGCTCGGTCCTAACATCCCCATATAAAAATGAAGACATTAGACAGCTGGAAGGGATCCAGAGAAGCTTCACAGCCAAGATCAATGGGTGCAAAGAACTAAATTACCGGGAAAGGTTACGCGAACTAGACCTATATTCACTGGAAAGGAGAAGAGAGAGATACACCATTATTTACCCTTGGAAAATAATGGAGAAACTAGTCCCTAATTTTACTCTGAACCCTATAACTCCCCAAACAACAGTGGAAAGTAGAAACGGTAGACTGTGTTGTATTCCCAAATTGAAGGCGAGACAGGGAACATCCTTAACCCTGAAAGAAAATAGTTTTGTAGTGAGAGGACCAAAACTGTTTAATCAGTTGCCCAAAGACCTAAGAAACACAAAGGGAGTTGCAGTGGAAATTTTCAAAAGAAGACTAGACGCCTGGCTCAGAACAATCCCCGATGAGCCGGGCGTACCTGGCTATGTGAGGTGGAGAGCGCAAGAATCCAACTCACTACTTCACCAGGCCAACTCGAGAGTAGGGGCGACAAGCTTGACCTTCGCGAAATGAGAAATCATCGCGCGAAACCTTTGTAAGGTTGTAAGGTAAATGTATATATATATATATATATATATATATATATATATATATATATATATATTATATATATATATATATATATATATATATATATATATGTGTGTGTGTGTGTGTGTGTGTGTGTGAGTTTTTTTACTGTCCCTGTTTTTGAGGTTTAATATAAAGAACCTTAAATATGAGAACGTATATTATGATTATATATAATCCTCTTTTTAATTCATAAATACAGAGTCGTCTCTTTGGCTCTGTTTTGTTTTAATCCATTTACTTTGAGAACTCGGGGTGAAGATAGGTTTCCCTAAGAAATGAGAATCCGTATACGCAATCCCATTAAGAAGTTTTACTCTTTTTTATTTTTTGTAAGACTCAAGGGCTAAAAATGGCTTATAAGAACCTAAAGGGATTGGTAAGTCCCGTAGGAAATTAAGTAATACTTTGTAATATACACGAAAAACATAGTCTTCTCGCAATTTTTTCTATACAAAAATATTATATTCTATTTGGTCAAATCGCAGCAAAAAGTTTTTTTTCTATTTAAAGAACTTATGTATTATTAAAAGGAGTTATTATATCATCTGACAAAAGGTTTTGATACCCAAAAGAAGGAAAAACTTCTTTAGAATGAACTGTCAAAAAGAAGTTATAAGTCCTAAATTTAGAAGGTTTTATTTTGAGTATATATATATATATATATATATATATATACACAGTTCCTCTCAGAGGTCCAGAGTAGGGGTGCACCGGATAGTCGGCCGGATATTGCGAAATATCCCGTATCCGGTAGGATATGGGTCATATTCGGCCGGATATGCCGGATATAGACCAAGACATTAGAAAATTAACACCTGTATGAAAATCTGCCATAATATGATAATAACACATTACAAATAATATTTTATATACAAAAAAAATGGAAAGCCCTCCAGGGCTCACCCCTAAACCAGTCCAGCAACACTTTTTATATTAAATGAACACAATACTGATGACAAGAATAAATAAAACATCTGTCCATCCTTAACGATTACAGTTCTATTAATATAATCAGAGCTTTTTATAAAAACGTCTAGGCATTAAATTTTTTAAAAAGAGTAAAATATTGCTAGACCCCTGCACTTGCTTTCCATTCTTTTTTCTCCTTTTTTTCCTTTATTTTCAAAACAATACAAAACATTACAAGCTTCACAAATGTAAAACAATACATTGAATACAATATAAAATGCCTGGAATGAAATCAATGAATGGAGGGCAGTATTGTGTAGGTCAGATGCCGCCATTCAGCCTGGAGGTCTTCAGAATAAAAAAAAACTAAACAACAGTGATTTAGAACTTTTTTCCGTTGTGGTGCAGAAACTAGAGCATTTCTCCTCTTTTAGGCAATATTCGGGATCGCCTTGCTTCATGGATGTTTCCATATTCAGAAAACATTCTCTCTGAAAATACAGAGGATGCGTGTGTGCAGAGAAGCTTTGAAACAATAGTTTTAAGGAGAGAAAATCGGTCCTCCTGCTTCCAAATTTGAACTGGACAGCGTTTCCATCTACAAGAGGTTCAGATGCATATCGGTCTAACTCCCCTGCAATCAGTAGAACAGGAGCAGTCTTTTTTTCAACCTTTCTTCTCTTGTAACTTACTTCCCCAGATTGCTCTCCTTTTGTGATCTCCATAAAACACGCTTGAAGAATGTCCTCTTCGTCTTTCCTCTTTCGCATAGGAGAACTGGAATTTGAGCTTCTTTCGCTTCCACTTTCATTACCTTCACTTTCATTTTCATTAGAATCATTACCACCTTTGTCATTTTCAATACCCATGACTTCTTCAATCAGCCAGGATTTAGCCTGCTCTTTTTGATCTTGTTCAAAGAAAGATAACTTATACCGCGGATCTATTGCAGTCGCAGTCACATAAGCCCTGTTTTTCATTATGTTCAAAGACTTCCCATCATTACTCTCCGACAAGAAACGCGCTCGAAGAGAAGTCAGGAGTTCTCTCTTTGTCGTTTGAACACCTTGGTCATCATGGCCAATCTTTGAAAGAAATCTTTGTAAAATACAAATGCTTGGGATTACGGAAGACAAAGTTGATTTTTCCGAACTTATTTCCTGAGTTAGTTGGAAGAATGGTTTTAATATTTGAAGGAGATTTCGTATCAGTGTCCACTCGAATGATGTGATGGTAGGTAATTCACTACGATCAGCCAAATACAGTTGCACTGGAATTTCTAATTTATATAATCTTTCTAGCATCAAATATGCACTGTTCCAACGTGTTGGGAAATCTTGAACCAATAGGAGAGGCTCAAAATTTTGCTGCACTTGAATGTGTTTGAAATTGTTACAGGCCAAAGGAGAATGATTAAAGTGAGTTGCAAAGCGGCGACTTTTTGCAAGGATATCAATTACACTCCTCTGAACCATAATTGAGTCACTAATAACCAGTTGGAGTAAATGAATGCTGCAGTGTATTGAAGGTATTTCAGCCAGGTCACTACCAAGAGCCATATTACTAGCTCCATCCCTCACCAATAAATTCCTCTTATTTGCATCAAGATCCCAACTATCCCACATAGAGCGAAACTTTTCAGATATATTCTTGCCAGTATGCGACCCTGAGAAATGAGAGGAATGTAGCACAGCATCGTATCTTTCAAAATCTTTACCTATCCAGTGACCCGATAATGATATCAAACTTTCTTGAGAGGTTGTGCATGTCCATATATCTGAAGAAAAGCTGACATGCTTTACTTCTTCCAGCTTCTGAGCAATTTTAGACTTGAACTCATTATAAAGACGAGGAATTATAGTATCAGAGAAGTACCTTCTGCTCGGTAAGAGATATCTGGGTTGGAGGTAGGCCATTAGATCAATAAAACCATCATCTTCAATTAAAGTAAATGGCTGGTTGTCCAAAGCCATCATCATGCCAATTTTACGGTGAATCATCACAGACCTGGAGTCATTGATGTCCCATATTTTTTTAGATGAAAAGCTTTCCTCTATTGAGATCTGCTTACTCATTTGGTCCATTTTCTTTTCTTTCAGAGTACTACCAGTAGAAGTTGACGGTCTAGCCTGTATTCTATCTATGCCTATTTCCTTTGATTCAGTCGCAGCTATTCTTTTTTGTCATTTTCATTTTTGGCTTCAGCATACGCTTTTGGGTGATTAATCTTTAAATGATTATGAAGAAGTGTTGTGCTAAAAGACTTTTGGCCACCTTTCTCCGTCCCACATTTGATAATCTCTCGGCAAATATTACACTTTGCAGTGATATCGCTAGGATCATTTATTATATATATATATATATATATATATATTATATATATATATATATAGCATTCTCCCATTTACTTAATGTGGGAATAAAAACTTTATTATGTACGTTTGTATTTTCAGACCAGTACTAAAAGAAGTGAAATTACCTCGTATTTGAGATGCTTCTTAGAACATCAGTTCAGTTCCTTTTGTTATGATCTAAATTTCCACCAATCCACAACAACGAAAGACTTTTACTGTAAACTGTAAAGTGCTTCTGCGGTCTCGGAGGCAGATTAAAGCCGATGTGTCTATTAGTTTAGGGCAAATTAAATTCGAATCAAATATACTTTAATCGATTTACTTAAAAAAGGGAAAAACGGCCTTGGAAGTTCGTGCGAACGGTAACTTGTTTTGAAATGGTTCCTAGCGATTGCGTTTATTGTCGAAAAGAATTTGCGCGCGAAGTTTTTACCATTACGAGAACAACTCTTTCTGCAACAATGGATGAAGGAAATAGCTCTCCGTATGGCCATTACGATTAATATTATTAGAGAAGTATCTTGAAATGATTAGATTAGGTCCGTATAAGGAGAACAAACGATGGAAACCGCTATTAGCTTCGTAATGGGGTTGTGTGCCGTACTCCCGATTGGGTGATAATGTAACTGCTTGGTATGGGGAAGGATCATATATATATATATATATATAATATATATATATATATATTCTATGCATGAAGGAGGGGCCGAAGGTGAGCGCCCGCCAAAAATGCTGCCCCTATATAAGAAGGAGAGAGAGCCGAAATCAAGGTCTCCGAGGCTTGCAGTGCCATTTTTTTTTGTTTTTAATTTTGAAAAGATTGTGTAGTGTGTAAAATGTATGTATTTGTAGTGAAGAATAGAGAAAGAAGTGTGTTTTTGAGAGCATGCTGAACTGCTCACTAGATAGATGAGACACGAAAAAGATCAGCTAAGGAGGACAGTGACAGGAGAAACGTGAGTTCCAGCATTCCCTGTCTCCTGCCTAACGTCCCCCCAACCTGGGCGTACTTCTCTGGTCAATTGGTGTCTGGTAATATATAGCCGTATATTACAAATACATATTTGTACATTAACCTCAGGATCTTTCTTCCTTTCGTAGGACTTGACACAGATTGTGGTTCTTCACTGGTTGGGGTCAGTGTTCCGTATATATTTTATAAGACCATCCTTTATAAATGTTAACGTAATTATTATAGTAACAAAAGTAAGTTAATAGTACAAAGTTAATTAAGATAACATGGTTATAAAACATTCGCATGGTTATAAAACATTCACATGGTTATAAGAGAGAGAGAGAGAGAGAGAGAGAGAGAGAGAGAGAGAGAGAGAGAGAGAGAGATCAATAACTAAAGAAACTTATAGGCAGCAAATATGGCAAGCGCTTAAACAAAGAAACTAACGTTGGAAAATTGTTAAATAAAAGTAAATATTTTCAACAGTAAATGAATAATAAATTCTTTGAGTTTATAACAAAAGCATAAACCAGCAACACAAAAAGCAATTTCGAGGGATAACTCGGCAAAATTGGTTACCGAAACTAAAAGACAAAGGACAAAAATACAAAATATCTTTGTAATAAAGGGTATTAATCAGTATTGTCATTATTTACATTCTATTTAATACCCATAAATACCCATGAAAATACCCATAAATTAGGAATCATTGTTGAATTTCACTTCTTTGGTTGTAATCTATACATTTAGTTCTGTTGTTGGATTTCAAAGATTTCATACCCGTTACATCAGTGAGGTTAAGCGTCGTTGGATCTGTTGAACAGTTGATGGGTGACTGGCCTCTGGGTTCAGGTAATGTTTTGACTCTTAAAGGGTTCGGATCCCAGGTAAGGTTGCATGTAGGTTCCCTGCATCACATGACCTTAGCCGTTATGAAGGAGTTACAAAGGCGTTCCAATAACTTTAAAAACAAACAATAAAATCTACGTAACAGATTAATAAACAGTTCATCGGATTAAATATTTTTTAAAGAGGTTGTATCGTTTGTATCTTTTGTACATTGAACCCCTCCCCCCTGTTTACTTGGCAATGCTGCTGCGAGCAACTCGTACCCTAAAATGGGCGTATGGGCGGAATGATGATCTATATGCAAAAATATTAAACTTTCATCCCGTTCGCTTCCACTGAAGACATACCGTGAAAAATATAGACAGGGTGATTCAAAAAATATTAACACTTATATGGGGTAGAAACCCATATGTGTTAAAAATTTTAATCACCCTGTATATATATATATTATTGAAACAATACATTTTCAACCTAATATAGAGTTACCACATGGTTCAACATAATTATTATCAACTAGTCATAATTAAAAAAAGTTGCAATGTAGTCAGTGGGAGTAAAAACCACTAAGCATAGATTTCCTTTAATTAAAAAAACCAAAGTTTTCTCTCGTGCAAAATTTGTATCGAAAATACATAAAATTTGAATTCACAAATACTGAAATCTCAAAAGAGAAACACTGAATAATGAAAGCCTGTTACGTCTAATTAGCATTTAATTAAAGGATTACTACATAAAACTCATTTTAAAGTGTTTAATATATATATATATATATATATATATATATATATATATATATATATATATATATTAGGGCGGCTCGTTTTTACACTTTTTTCGATATTTGATTGGGGGTAGTGCGGAAAAGTTGCGATTTGGAGAGAAAATAAAGTGTGTAAAATTTTTTTGATCTACGTCAATACCTTCCGGTGGCGGCGAGTCCTTAAAAATCGAAAAATAGGCCTAAAAAACACATAAAATTTTTATATAATTTTATATAATTTTATATAATGTTCATTGTTCAATGACTGCTATTAATTTATTCAAGCCTATAATAGTGTTCTCAGGGTTGTTTGCACAGAACTATACCGGAATTAACATTTGTATAACATCTTGTTAAAACTTGCTTTAAATCAATATTTTGGATATTTTAACGGCTAAGACGCCACCGGAAGTTATTAACAGATTGTGCTGAAATTTTTATTGTTTATTTTGTAAGTCTTTAAAACCATTTTCCAATCTACCCCGTTAGGCCTATTTTTCGATTTTTAAGGACTCGCCGCCACCGGAAGGTATTAACGTAGATCAAAAAAATTTTACACACTTTATTTTCTCTCCAAATCGCAACTTTTCCGCACTACCCCCAATCAAATATCGAAAAAAGTGTAAAAACGAACCGCCCTAATATATATATATATATATATATATATATATATATATATATATATCAGTGGCGTGCGGTGGGTACGTCTACAGGGTAAGCGGTATTGCGTGCGAGCACACGCACCTATATGTGCAATTTGTACATATATAATTAGAGTAGCTAATGATAAACTTCATACCTGGCTTGTGGGTATGTACTGTAGACTATTCTGAAAAATACGGTACTGTCTTTAATATCTTTAATGAGATTTTTATTAGGGTAGGCGGTGCTTACCTAGCTTATCCTGAATGCACGCCACTGATATATATATATATATATCGGGTGGTCCCACAAAAAACGCCTTGAGATTTGAACATCAATAACTTCAAAAATGTGCAGTTCACACTTCCAAAATTTACAAAACCTTTACCTTAATCTATTGATAAGCCATCATAAAAATTTCAGACCTCTACATGAGATACTTTTTCCATAGCTGAGGGAACAATGAGGTATGGTGAAAAAAACGAATATCATAAACTGAAAAATTTTTATTATTCACATCTTATCAACAAATATGATCAATATGTCCGCTGTCCTGCTTACAAACTAATCTTAACCTTTTCTTCCACGACATGATACATTTTCTGATTTCTGCTAATGTTATTTTGTCCCAACATTCGAGTATTTTTTTCTTTAATTGCATTTCTGTAAAGTTTTCTGTTTGGCCTTCATAAATCTCTGCTAGAGTGTTCCATATGCAATAATCCATGGGATTGCAATCAGGCGATTGCGGGGGCAAGTCGTTTTTCCCAGTGAAGTTGACTGCATTCTATTGTAGATAATCCTGTGTGAACTTGCTAGTATGAGCTGTAGCACCATCTTGTTGGAGTATGAAATCGTTTCCATAATACAGACGCCGACAATCAGGCAAAATATTCTCCTGTAAGAGATTTACATACGTTTCTAAATTATTTTTTTTATTTTCTGAAATGAAATGAATTTTCGTCTTTCCAATCCACGATACACCTGCTAATACCATGATTTTTTTGGAAAACCGACTTGTCTGGTGGTAAGGTCTCGATGGAGGAATGTCTTTCTTACGCCGACCATAAACAACATCGTTCAGGGAGTTTCGAGCAATCGCGATGATAAAATCTTTCTCAGGGTCAGGGTTCCCCATACAGTCGCAACTATCCTCAAGAGTGCTAGTTACTCCACCTTTTATACTAATTCATTGGGGGTTTTAAGGTTGGGAAAGAATGAGGAGTACTTTCGAGGAAGCCTGATTCATCGTAACATCATCAATTGGCAGCCATTTTGAAACATTCGTCCCTCTAAAATAATGATAAAAAAGAAATTTAAAGAAAAATTTTCTCTTAAATTTTAACCAGTTTGGTCATACAATGTACCAACTAAAATAATAATGAATATGATCTAGCTTCGGAAGAGAACATGAGAATAAACAGTTATATCAAGCGATTATACGAGTTCTAGTATATGGACGCGATGTTAGCGGTCTAATAAGGTTTAACCTACCACTGGGCTTTCGTTATTAAGGATATTAAGTAAAATACAAGGTGTTTCTAAAGCTGGGCAACCCAATGTATGTAATATTACATATATTGGGTTGCGCGACTTTAGAAACAACCTGTACAATACAATGCATAGAATGGAAATAAATACGCAGCAGTAATAAAACGCAGGAAAGTCAAATGTCAGAAGAGCAACACATAGTATATAAGTGGCATAATTTATAGGAGGTATCCGTTCGCATATTCTAAATAAGACCTTCTAAATTTAGAACTTATAACTTCTTTTTGAGAGTGCATTTTCTTTGGAGAAAGTTTTCCCTTCTTTTGGGTATGAAATCTTCTTGTCAGATAATATAATAATTTCTTTTAATGATACTTAACTTCTTTAGATAGAAGAAATTGTATTCAAACTTCGTTTTGTTTTTGAGTGATTTGAGACAATAGAAGATAATACTTCTATGTATAGAAGCTTTTAACATTGTTCAATAAAGTATTATATTCGAGCTGTATAGCGTAAGAATCATTATATGGCGTCATTGAAAGTTAAAAATGAGAAACTCACCAAAGTGGATTCGACTCTGCTAGATCAAATCTGAGCACGGTCCCCGTTTGACTGCGTCTCATGCATAATTATTATACTGAGTATCAGCACAGGTCGCTTGCCTGCATACGCCATGCTAATAACCCATTTCTGAGCAGAGGAAAATTGCTTAGAGGAAAATTGTTTAGAGAAATAACAGCTTTTGATTAGTTTGTAATAACCAAAAATAACCATTCTCAAGCGCATTAATGGCTATATTCAACCCAACTTTCCTCTTAAATCAAGAGTAATATCTAAAACTAAATATAACAACCAATACCCAACACTTACTATGGGTATTAAAAGCAAACATACTCTCTTCAAATTAAGGGAAACTGATATTATTACGAAACAGATATACAAAAATTACTGTAACAAACTTAATTAATGCAGTCATTAAAGGCGGAATCAGGTCACTATTGTTCAAAAACTGATAAACGGAAAACCAATCCCAAAAGGTTATGAAACACTGTGAAAGATCTAATTAGTGCGAGAAAAGTGGAAACAAATCCCTTTTCCTCCCTCACATAAGGCGGAAATTCCTACAGTGATCCCAAAGAGATAGTCAATTTATTAAAAACTTCTTTGCAAATATCGGCTCCAATACTGCAGTCTCGATCTCAGTTACAGACACTCACTACCGTCAATACATGCCACAACCCACTTCAAATTCATTTTTCTTTGACCCAATCCTACCGAACGATATCTCTTTAACAAAAAAAATCTGAAAAATAGGGATTTTGATATCAGTACAATCCCAGTAAAAATATACAAATTAGTATCGGATGAAACTGTAATCACACTCAGTAAACTAACAAATGAATCAGTAACATTAGGTATATTCTCTGACATTTTAAAGGAAAGCAGAGTATACCCTATATTTAAGTCAGGTAACCTAAACGCTCTATCTAATTATCGCCCCATTTCCATATTGCCAATTTTAATTAAAGTATTTGAAAAAATTATATCGAATACATTCACCAAATTTATAATCAAATTTGGAAAAAAATCGTATACGATACTAAATTCGTAATTAAAAACTAAAACGCAATTTGGGTTTGGAGGTGATCATACAACATGCTATTAGAAAATGTCAAAAAATGCGTATCAGAACCTAAACAGGAAAAAAAACACACTTCCTTGATCTTCCTCGACTTGTCAAAACATTTGATGGACTTTCGCATGAAATTTTATTGAATAAACTTCACATATACAAAATAAGAAATATATCATATGTGACAAATCGTCGTCAATACATCAGATAAAAAGATAATTTATCCAACAAGGCGATGCTAACTAGCGGAGTCCCACAAAGATTTATTTTTGGATCATTGCTGTTGCTAATTCACGTCAACGATTTTCATCTCTCAACACCATTAAACTGCGTTCAATATGCAAATGATACCACACTTACTTCTTCCCATCATAATTTAGACTGTCTGATGAATGAAATGAACACGTAATTAGCGCATATATACAAATGGGTGTATGCTAATAAATTTTACTGAATCTGACAAAGTCATCTTATGTGATTATTACCACAAAACATAGAAATGCAAACTATCAAATAAAAATTCTCTTGCAAGTGTGAATGAAGTTAGAGTCCTTGACATTAATTTAGAGAAAAAAAGTAAATTTCAAAAGTCATGTACAACATATCAAATCCAAAACATCAAAATTTCTTTTGATATTATTTAAACTAAAAACGACCCTTCCTCAAAACGCACACCTTACCGTATAGTATTTCTTCATTCATCCACATTTATTATATTGCATTACAACATGGGATATCTCGAAGAAATATATAAAACATCCTTTGGAAGTCATTCATAAAAACCATCTGCGAACTCTCTGAAATAATAATAACAGACAAAGTCACATTCCCACTGTTTAAAGAGCTAAATATTTTAAAACTAAATGGGTTATACAAATCAATGTTACTATTAATATGTTCAAAGTTATCAGTAAAAATCAACATACATAACCCATTCAAAGAGCATTCACTCCCCATCAAATTTATTATCATTACAATATTAGACTCCTCAGAGATTTTATACACAAACCAAACTATACAATGGAAACTGCAGGAAATGCACTTTCTTTCAAAGGAGCGGATGTATGGAATGCAATTCCAATAAATATTAGATAGAGTTTATCACTAAATGTATTTCAAATCACTCAAAAAGTACTTCATTAGCTCCTACTGATGTATAAGTTCATTACTATCATTAATACCATAGTAATTAAGTTCTTATTTTATAATTAACTATCTAAAATATGATAATTTCATTAAGTACTTTTAATTCCATAAGTTATCTTATTTTTTTTTCATTAAGCACCATTTACTTTCTATTAAAGTTCCTACTTTTTGCTTACTATTATTATTGAAAATGAAAATAAAAATGAAAAGGTTTATTGGCAGACTATAGTCCATATGACAAATATTATTAATACAATGACAGTTCATACACTAAGGATAAAAATATATACAATTGATTAGAAATAATACTGCACTGTCGAAGTTAAGTGGAGCTACAGACAGACGTTTTCGTACCAAAAAGTCCATAGCTTAGAGGATAAATGGCAGGACTCATGGATAGCTTGGATGATCGGGTTGGTTGATTTTTTAATTCTTTGCATAGACTGTGTTGAGCACGTGTTGTTACCTCCGGGAAGCTCGGAACATTGCGGGTTGCAAACATTTGCGAAGCTGAGCATCTCGGGGGTAATTTATGTAAGAGTCTAAACGACCTGTTGTACAGCAAATTTAGGGTTCTGCCAGAACCTTTTTATAATTCACCCAGAGTTGCTGACCGTATATATTACTGCAGAAAGTACGAAAGAGTGTGTCTTTAGCTTCACTTGTACAGAAACGAAAGTTCCTTATGGTCATATTCGCTTTAGCACACAGGCTTCGAGATTGTTTTCTTATATCCGAGTCATCACTCAAGGAGCTGGTAATAGTTTGACCCAAATACTTAAACTCTTGTACTTCCTCAATTACTTCACCATTCATTTTAAACCTTATATCAGCTGGCTGATTACAGCTTTTAGGATGAAATTGCATAACCTTAGTTTTTGTCACATTAAAAAGAATATCATGTTTCTGCGAATACACTTCGCAGACTTTTAGTAGCCGATCCAGACCTTTAACAGAGGGACTTATTAACACCATATCATCGGCATAAACTAAGTTATTTATCCTTGTGTTATCTATACAACATCCTACTGTTGCCTCATTAAGTGAAGCAATTAATCCGTCAATATACACATTAAACAGCATAGGGGAGAGCAAGGAGCCTTCTCACCCCACAAGAGGAGCCAAAACACTCGGATAGTACATTGCCCCACCTAACAGTGAAAGATTGGTGGGAATACCAAAATTTCAATAAATTTAATATGTACATGGGAACCTTTGTCTTCTAGTTTTGCAAATAAAATATTGTGGTTCACCCTATCATATGCCTTACTATATCAAGGAAACAGCTATAAATGGTTGAATTACTGTCAATGTATTTAGATATTGTTTCTTTAAGTACACAGATACACAGGTCAGTTGAGTGGGACCTTTTAAAGCCAAACTGATTAGGAGATGTCCATAGGAAATCATTTAATCGGAGTAACAAGAGTTTTTCTAGTATTTTCGAGAAGCAGGAAGCGACAGCAATAGGCCTGTAATTTTGCTGGACAGAATGTCTCCATACTTATTTTTGACCAGGGGCAAGATATATACCCTCATGAACTCTGCAGGGATATAGCTATGAGCAAGCATGGCTGATAGGAGCAATGATATATGCAGACATACTACGTCATTTGCATATTTTAAGTGCTCATTCGATAAGTCATCTACCCCTGACGCAGAACCAGTCTTTAACTCTTTAATTAACCTCTTTACTTCAGAAAATGATATCAAAATATTTTCCCTTGTCCCTCCCACAATCGTTTCGCTGCAATCTATCTTAACCCATTAAATCCTGAATTAATTTTTTTTTTAAATTTGTATTTTTAAGGATAAATATTGCGTTGCATATATGCAACGCTAGGTTATAATGGGTTAAGATTATCCCTACTCACACTATTAAGAATGTTAGAGTAGTGGTTTTTCCACAGCTTTGCAATTTCATCGTCCCCCGACACCCCATCGATTGTCGGAGGGAGGACATTTTTGACACCCGTTTGATTCTTAACAAATTTCCAAAATTTGTTATTATCGTTATTTATGCGAGCTTCACAGGCTTTTGATGCTCGAATAGACTCTTCTTCCTGTTTACGTCGCCTTATGGCCGCCTTATACTGACCCGACTTCTACACATATTTATGTATACTGGTCCTAATCTGGGTCTACCATGAAAGCACCACAAATCGTAGGCGTCTTTCGATTCCCTCTTCAGGGGGGCAATAAAATCATTCCATCCAGGAATAACCTTAGTATGATAGTTGTAAGATTTAATCAAGGGGCTTCCTGCTTCTCTTAACAGGGATATTATCTTACTATAATACCTATCTATGAGTTTACAGTGAGAATCATTTGAGCAAGGATTATTACAGCCAAGGTGCAAAATTTCTAAATTATTAAAGAGGTGACATGTTCTGTCTTTGTATTCTATTCTCTGCTGCATATTAACATTGGACCAATCGACGCGATTATTCTTACCTATTGAGTTCTTGTTAAGTCGTGTTGCGCATAAATTGGTAACGTTAATTAATATTTGTAATGGTCTATGATCAGAAAGAAGGAAATCATGCAAAATATGAACTCTAACAATTCGATCCTTTAGATTATTACTAGTGAGACAATGATCAATCCACCTGGTGGTACCACTCATATCGCTAACGTATGTAAAATTACCACTGGCTACCCCTAATACATCTACATCACTTATACTTAAATTGGCCGACTCGCACATGTTACCCAATTCTCCAAAGAATTCCGAGTTCACATGTGCGTTAAAGTCCCCCATTATTATACAGTGAGAATATTGGGGTTATCTGATAATGACTTAATTTTGTACAGCAAATCAATGTATTCATCTAGATTACTGCCGTTGTTGTATGGTAAATAGCAGTTTACAATTAATATGCAATCATTGTTCACTTGTAATTCAATGCCTAACAACCTTACGTTATCGCTTGTTAAAAATCTTATATGTTTTGACAAATTTTTCCTTAATAAGAAAGCAACACCACCAAAAGGCCTACCGTACATTAATTCATCTGACAAGTCTACTGCTGATGACGCATGGTACATAAAGTCATCATGGATGGTAGAGAGGAATTTTAGCTCTTGCTTAGGTAGCCAGTGCTCCTGCAGGAGTATCAAATCTGCACTGTCGCAGATTTTATGAACATCTACAGTTGAATTCCTCACTGACCTTACATTATATGAGACTATTTTCAACAAGTTATCCGCCATGACTGATAGAAAATTTATTATTAGTAAGATTATTATTATTATACACAGTACAACTTTCAGGCATTACCGTTAGGGCGCCTATATTATTATAATTATTATTATTATTATTATTATTATTATTATTTTGCCTGTTATCAAATCTCCTGGAAAAGTGAATAAACTCATTAACAATAATACCGTCGGGCCATTGACTCATATTATACGGGTTGAAATGCACATTTACACCTTTAATTATTACTTTAAAAGAGTTATAATATGGAGATTTCGTGTTTAGTTTATTAACTATCACTATACTGTGTTCACCAATGATTTCTTCTATCATGTGTCGAATATCGCTTGCCTCGTTCGAGAGCTGAATTCGCGACACAAATAGGGTGAGATTCTCCATCGGTGGCCTCGCCGCGGAGACCGGTTGAGGAGACCTTTGGGACTGGCGCCTATTAACAGTTATCCACCCGTCCTGCTCCCTCGATCTCCCTGCGGCAGGGTTCGCCTGCCTGGGGGATGGGTGGCACAACCTTTGGGGGATAGGAGGCCCCTCCCTTACTCTGTGGCTTGGTGAGGGTCTGTTAGCGGTGTTTAAAATACCCTGACGGACGGCCGCGCGTGCCTCTCCTTCGGTGGGAGGGGGGAGAACTGCGTACCGAGCGAGGCGTAATCATATTATTATTATTATTATTATTATTATTATTATTTTATTATTATTACTATTATTATTATTATTAATACTCATACATTTGTTAGTATTATTGTTATTATTTTTTATTACTATTACTTGCTATTTTTACTTCTCTTATTTAATAAATAAAGTGAATCCCATTAATTTTGCCTAAAATGCTTCCATGCTTTCAACGGCATATTCAGATTAGAATCCTGTGAATAAAGTAATGTCATGTAAAATACCTACATTGTCCAGAAAAATATCTGAAAAAAATTGCAAACTTTAAACAATTCGTATTCGTTTCTCGAATAAAGATTTTTGTTGTTTTTTGTTATTACGACTATAGAGTTCTTACTATGAAGCCACGGTCTTCCTTTACCTCGAAAGAACTGTCCAATAAATCCAGACATTTTATTAGTGGAACCTTAATCAATGCCAAGTTTTCCACAATATAACGAACCTCCTTTTCTTGTCGTTTGGAAAAATGTAAATATATATGTACAGACGAGCTGGAAAATTGTGTTGTTGTTGTTGTTGTTAAATTTATTCTGTCGATAATAATCCTGTTATACTAACTAGAAATGGAAGATTTTTTATCAACAATTCATTAAATAATGATACCTTTCAACCTTTAAAATGTTCCGTGCGATGATTCTTCATTTCACGAAGGTCAAGCTTCTTGCCCCTCCTCTCCCACTGATACTGATATATATATATATATATATATATATATATATATATATATATATATATAGGGTGAACCAAATGTAGGTGGACAGTAAATGATAACGTTTATTTTGAGAATACATATTTAATTTTTTTGTATACTATAATACAAAATAAAATTTAAATAAATTTAGTTATAATATTTAATATAATAAAACACAAACACCATAGTTATAATGAACACCATAGTTATAATATAATATAACACAAACCGTATTCAACCTACTGTCCACCTACTTTTGGTTCACCGTGTATATATATATATATATATATATATATATATAGTTACAGCACCCCGGAAGTAAATGTTTTTGCTTTAACCTTTATTTAGTTTGAAATAAATATTTAAACTTTAAGTACAACCCCCCCCTCCCCAGTTTATGTTTGAGTTTCGTTCTCTCTCTCTCTCTCTCTCTCTCTCTCTCTCTCTCTCTCTCTTCAAATAACTTCAGACATTGCCGTATTGGAAAGTGGGTTTGAATTTAATAACTTGATCTTGTCTTATTGAACAAAACTTTATTTTCTAAAAATGTCGATTTTAGATGCAAAATTTATTTCTAATTTTATCCTCAGAAGAATTTGGAAAGTAAAACTAATGGAATTTAAATTATATGTACAGTCGGTTGCGAGAGTCGTCGAGATACACTGGACCACACCCATCTTCAGGGCCAGTGTATCGTATGATTTTTGTGACCGATCGTACGAGCCTTACTTACATCTTTTAGTAATAATAATAATAGTAATAATAATGAGTCAGGAGTGTGGCACAGTGCTTACGCGAACTAATGCGGCTTATTGCGCTAACTCCTCGATTATTATTAACTAGCACAAACGGGACTCGAACCCCCGAATCGAATATGTTACATGAGAGAGACACATGAAATGAAAGGAAATAATTTTGGTTTCTAAAATGACAACTAGCAAAATACCATCAAAACCAAAAAAAAAAAAAAAAAAAAAAAGAAGCTATTTAACCCTTTACCACCCAAATTTTTTGTAAGGTTAAGTTAGGAATGCGTGTATTTGAGAGGTTACAAATTTGTCCATTTGGGCAGTAAAGGGTTAAACAACCAAGCAACTACGACTTTGATAAACTTTAATGACTCATTTTAATTGGATCGTCCTTGGCAAAAAAATCAATGTATATCGGAAGCGAAGCGATTGAGAATTTATGTTCATAGGAACTCTTTTGGTCACTGTGACGTTCTGAATGTGTATTTTGTATACTAATTTATGAAACATAATTTGATAACACCTTGTGTGTGCATATATATATATATATATATATATATATATATATATATATATATATATATATATATATATATACATATACGGTTCCTAACAGTAAGGGTATGGGTTCCCTTTTGGGATATAGGGCCAAAAAGAATTTCACCAAATTCCCGGTTTGTGTGAGTACGATGCACAATTTGGAAGCTAATTTTGACAAGTAATACGGAACTAAACGGTTGGAAATTTTCATGTCGTGAATAACTCTATTGACTGCAGTTATATACAACTGAAATTTAACATTTCTAAGTAAGTGGTTTCTTCTGAAGACCTTGGGATTTTTTACGTGGTCTTCCATCATGAAAAAGAAAAACTATAGTATTTGTCATTTACCATTAATTATTCGGACTATAGTGGATTTAATTTTTCCAGTAGAGCTCCTTGTTTCATGCACGGTATATAAACACACAACACACACACACACACACACACACACACACATATATATATATATATATATTATATAATTGCACTTTTCTTCAAAGAGTAAATTTTCAAATAAAGTATTTAATATTCAAATAAATTTGAGCAAAATTACAAAATCAAAGACTGTCTGCGAACAACTTATGACAATAATCAATGGCAATGATCAGTGACAATGATCAACGATCAAAGACGAAGCATACAATTAGCACAACGGAAGAGCTTTTGGTACTTTCCTGTTATTCCGGACCCCAGACTTTTTGCCAGATTCGTACGCCAATTGCCAGATTGCCAAAT
Source organism: Bathynomus jamesi (assembly GCA_023014485.1). Taxonomy (NCBI): domain Eukaryota; kingdom Metazoa; phylum Arthropoda; class Malacostraca; order Isopoda; family Cirolanidae; genus Bathynomus; species Bathynomus jamesi. Next base: position 242,864 of record JAJOZX010004384.1, read on the forward strand.
TTCATTGCCAAATATTTTTTTAAAAATGTTAAGTAACTAACCAAACCTAACCTAACCAAGGGTTGGGTCAGGTTAGGTTAGGTCAGTTACTTAACATTTAAAAAAAATATTTGGCAATGAAATTTGGCAATCTGGCAAGTGACGTCCGAATCTGGCAAAAAGTCTGGGGTCCGGGATAACAGGAAAGTACCGAGCTTTTTTAGCACAATTTAGTTTCCTAGGACTTCCCGAAAAGGTGTTGTTCACGTCTTAAATACTTATACAAATGTGGGCGGAGTGACAGTCTCCGAGGAGGGACTAATTTAGGAGTAACAACTCTTTTAATTCCTTATATTACTGTAAATTTACCCATAGTTTGGGGAAAACCGTTTAAAACCAATGGAAGTACCTTTTTAAGGTGTCTACTCAACGTGAATTTCTAAGACAAAATTCTTTAACCAAGTTGCTTCTGTCAGCTCAACAGCACACTTAGCTAAATGGCTAAATCGGTGGATCGACCCTCTCCGGTTCAACACTATGACACTTTTTAAAGTGTCTACTCAATATTTTATTTACGAAATTTGCAATTATTTTATACAGTAAAATTGTGTGTCACAAAGTACGTTAACATTTTTGCTCAATCTTTTAACAACAAAATTACTTATATTTTATTTACAGTTTATAACAGAGTCCTTGAAAAGGGGTCGTAAACTCTTTAACTATGTTGTATACAAACATAAGGGTTTTTTTTTTTTGGTTCAACTGAACTCTGTAAATGAACTCTGTAAACTACATTTGAGCTTGCGTCTGTAAATTAAAGTTAAAAGGCGGTTACTCTATATTTCGTGTAAATAAAAATTTTGGAAGCTATTTTTAAAAAGGGGCTTTAACTATTGGTATCTGGCCTAAATTCATCCACTCAAAAATCCTTGGTTTGCTGGTAGAACATCGGACGCAGAATTCGATGGAACAGGGATCGAATCCCGCGGGCAACGTGAATTTCTAAGACAAAATTCTTTAACCAAGTTGCTTCTGCCAGCTCAACAGCACATTTAGCTAAATGGCTAAATCGGTGGATCGACCCTCTCCGGTTCAACACTATGTTTGTTTTATCTTTGAAATAAGTGATTGGCTGAAGAGACTTGTTTGTCGATAACTTAAAAGAATAAATTTCTTACGGATTAACGCGCATTTTCCTTTCCAATAATCTTTTATCCTTTATCCTTGAACTAAGGCGAAAAATCATGAAATTTGAAATCCTTTTTGACAATCCTCATTGGGCTTTCAGCTTCTGAAAGATATTTCCTCTACATCAAATATCAAATTTCCGTTTGTTCTTTTATGAGCTAATTAGGGACTGTAAGAAAACGGGCATAATACCCATTCTATTTATATACTGTATACACAGTGTATATATATATATATATATATATATATATATTATATATATATATATATAATATATATATATATATATATGTGTTACAGAGAATCTGTGTAACTAGGGATTTCATGAAATCCCTAAAATGTTCAGGGATTTCATGTGAGGTTAAGGCATGATATTTTCGTTAAACCTACGGAAAAATTATTGAATGCCCGGTTAGGTTAACTGAATTCCAGGTTAGGTCAACTGTACGCCCTTGCCGACGATTGGTTAGGTTAAGTCGTGATATTTTCCTTAAAACTAACGGGAATATCACGACTTGACCTTACATGAAATCCCTGAACATTTTAGCGATTTCATGAAATCCCTAGTTACACAGATTTCGTGTAACACACACACACGCACACACACACACACACACACATACACACACAGTTAGGGAAAGTAGTGTAAATGGCTTTTTCGATAATTTTGTTCGCTTGTTTTGAGGTCATCACGTGACTATAAGTGTTAACTTAGACTAAAGAAAACACAGAATTGTCTTGTTTAAACTTTCAGCTAAAAAAAAATATTGCTCTGGAAAAGGAAAAAGGCATTTAAGTGTTAAACTAGTAACTAGTGGGACTCGAACCCGCGATAGTCGGGTGGTTTTGGAATACAGTGTACGGTTACTGTACTTTAAAATATTCGCACTTACATTACCTTGAACTTCCTCCCTGCAATTAATACGTAAAGTTATATAATCTTTGGTTTTATATATATATATATATATATATATATATATATATATATATATATATATATATATAGTGGTGGATTGGATGTCAGTTTTTCAACATCTGCGGATGCGGATGCGGATTTTTAATTTCAATATCCGCGGATGCGGATGCGGATATTTAGTTAATCTATCAATATAATATAGAATTATGAATATATGACATGATTTTTAAAATTTCGTGATATTACTATTATGGCAGGCAATGCATAAGAATTAAAATTAATATTAATGTTTTCATTATGATAAAAATAATAACTTTCTCAAGAGTTTCAGCCACAGAAAATTCAATGAAACAAGTTTCATTCAATTTTCTGTGTTACCACCTATTTATATTTTGACGTTTATATATTTGTTTGTTCATTAATAATTAATACTTTACATGAAATGTGCATGACTGGGCCTTATAAGTTACTTTATAAGCTAATTTAATTGTAAATTGCATAATTTATTAGAGGAAATATCCGCATAACATCCGCAGTCAGAAGTGCAGATGCGGATGTTAAAAGTGATGCGGATATCCGGTCCACCACTAAATTTTATATATATATATATATATATATATATATATATATATATAAAACTTGTGTTAAAGTTTCTTTTGCTGTTAATGATCAACGCAAAGAAATCCCGTCAATGACATTTCACCTTAAAAAATTTTCATTTTGAATTCAGATTTGTAAAGAACAGATATATTCTGTTACAAGGAATGTATTGAATAGTCGTCAGTGACCTAATGCTTTCATGTTGATGGATCAGATGTTAACTTTGATGTTGCTCGAAATCCAATTTTATTTCGACTCTTGTCATCTTTTTTTTTTTCCAATTCTTTTGTCTTTTGTGCTTTATTTTTTCCATTATCTCTCTCTCTCTCTCTCTCTCTCTCTCTCTCTCTCTCTCTCTCTCTCTTCTCTATATATATAATATTATATATATATATATATATGATGAATTTCACAACTAAAAACGTAAAATTAATGTGCATACCCACATATATACCCACCTGAAACAATACAACGATTTCAAGCCCTTTCGTATATTGGTATACCTCATCAGGGATAAGGCATAGCAAAACTAAAAAGGTCTTAGGTCTTACTAACATACTGTGTGTATATATATAGCTCTGTCCCACATGGGACAGTACTAGCTCCCTTGCTGTTCATAATAATGATTGCAGATATTGATGCAGATATCAATGACAGTATTGTATCATGTTTCGCGGATGACACAAAGATATGCAAGGAAATATTGAACGAAAGTGACATAGAAAGATTACAAAACGATATTGAAACATTATTCCAGTGGGCAGAAGACAACAATATGAAGTTAAACGAAGAAAAATTCCAACTTCTAAGATATGGTAATAACAAAGAGCTACAGAAAAAAGGGTACAAAACTCCGCAAGACAAACAGATAACACCAAATCCACAAGTCGGGGATCTTGGAGTAATAATGTCGTTGGATGCAGAATTCAGAGAACACAAAACATCAAAATTATAACAGCTAGAAAAATAATGGGAATCATATGGAGGAGCTTCCGCAGCAGAAAAGCAAACATCATGCTCAAATTATGGGAGAATCTAGTCCTACCAATAATTGAGTATTTCTCAGTACTCACAAGCCCATACAGAAAACGAGACATTGCGAACATTGAAGCTATACAAAGGACTTTTACGTCTAAGATAGAGGAAACGGAAGGTGAAGACTACTGGTCTCGACTACAATCACTGAAACTCTACTCTCTCGAAAGAAGGCGCGAGCGGTACACAATAATATACATATTGAAAATACTTGAGGGCTCTGTCCCTAACCCTAGAAATGAAACAGAAACAAACTGGAATGAGAGAAGAGGCAGATTTTGTACGGTCCAAGCTGCGGTGGGACAAGGGGCCATGAAAACGAAGATGGAAAATACTCTCAGAATACGAGGCCCAAAGCTTTTCAATGTCCTACCAAAAGAGGTGAGGAATCTCCAGCACACCGACCTAAATAACTTCAAGAACCAGCTGGACAGATTCCTGTGCAAAGTCCCTAACCAGCCATGAGTGGCTGGCTACGAGGGCAGGAGGAGATCAGAGAGCAATTCCCTCCTTCACCAAGTCCCGCAAATGAGGCGGGATGCTGTAGAGGGGTCGACCGCAGGTCGATCCTGAACCGTCGTTTGAACCCACACAAAGTAACACAAAGTCAGTAAATAAGTATAATATATATATATCACACAGACCGTGCATGGAACAAGGAACTCTTCTGGGAAAATTATATCCACTATAGTATAGTCCACTATAGTAATGGTAAATGACAAACACTATAGTTTTTTCCTTTTCATGATGTTGGCCCAACGTGGGCAACGGGTCACTCGCAAAGAGGCCACATAATATAGCTTCCCTATATTATGGGGAAGCTATAGCTCACTAGCTATCTCCCAAACAGATAAAATTCGGCTTTCCGACAGGATCTAGGGTTTAAAGCAGCCTAGTCCCACTATATTTAGAACCTCAATATGAGCAGTTTTCCCAGAAGAGTTCCTTGTTCCATGCACGGTCTGTGTGTAACATAAAAGATCTCAGGGGACCATTCTGAGTTCTATCCCATATATATATATATATATATATATATATATATATGAAAATTATTTCACGAAAGTAACACGTGAAAAATATTTATGATGAATAAAACCACGAAGGAAAGGAAACACAAAAAGGTGCTCAAGCGCTTTCGTCTAATGACATCCTCAGGAACACTGAAGTACATAAAGGGTTACGGCCTATATATAGGTTACAGAAGGAAAAAATAAATAAACAAATAAATAAATAAATAACATACATACACACATACATATATATATATATAATATATACATATATATATATATATACATACATATCTACACACACACACACACACACACATATTATATATATATATATATATATATATATATATATATGCAATAAACGGAGAAGTAAAAATAAAAATTAAAAATTAAAGGATTAACAAAGAGGCATACAGATTTGTAAGGAAAAATATCGATTTTTAGCACAAGATCAAATGAATTATAAAAATACAAATTTATACTGGAAATCTGCCCGGGTTTTAACACTTTGCCTTTTATAGTCAAGTTTCGATATATAAAAATAAAATGAAAATTAAAAGTTAATAAAGTAGCATACAAGTTTACCAAAGATTTAGCGTCCTACCCTTTTTATCTAAATCTGTTTTGAAGGAATTCAAAACAACAGGATCGAGTTGAAAAAGACCTTTGCTTATGTTGAAGTTATTTGAAAGTTGGATAATGGCAGACTCAAGAATATTTCTATTAACAATGTTGCTAGAGTGGAATAAAACTGAAGCATTATTCCAATCAATACAGTGGGATAACTCTGACAAATGGACAAAAAGAGCACTGGACAACTGTCCTGTTCTAACGGAATATTGATGCTGTTTTATACGTGTGTGCAAATCCTTTCCCGTCTGACCTATGTAAAAGGAATCACATTGTTTACACCCAATTTTATAGATAATGCCTGAATTATTGGTAGGGCTATTTTTACTATGATATTTTTCACAATATTGTTATATGAAAATACTACATTAATATCCAAAAGTTTAAGTACATTAGCAATGCCTAAAAAGCCCGGGAGAAATGGAAGTACTAAAATATTTTTTGACAAAGTACGAGTGTTATTATTGACACGATAGAAAGTTCGTTTTGCCTTGTTGAGACAAGATTCCATAAACGCAGATGGATAACACAGATCACTTCCAATACCGTTGATTTTTTCCAATTCGGCATCGATGTATTCCGGACTGGCGATCCTAAGGGCGCGGAGAAACATTGATGAAAAAATGGCCTTCTTAGTGGGGGTGTCATGTCCCGAGTAAAAGTGTACGTAGGACAAATTGTTTGTTGTTTCCAGTATAAATTTGTATTTTTATAATTCATTTGATCTTGTGCTAAAAATCGATATTTGTCCTTACAAATCTGTATGCCTCTTTGTTAATCCTTTAATTTTTAATTTTTATTTTTACTTCTCCGTTTATTGCATATATATATATATATATATATATATATATGTATGTGTGTATGTATGTATTTATTTATTTATTTATTTTTTTTTTTTTCTTTCTGTAACCTATATATAGGCCGTAACCCTTTATGTACTTCAGTGTTCCTGAGGATGTCATTAGACGAAAGCGCTTGAGCACCTTTTTGTGTTTCCTTTCCTTCGTGGTTTTATTCATCATATATATATATATATATATCGTAAAGAACGACGCTTGTATAGGAGATATTCCGCGCAAGACGAGAAAGAGAAAAAACAAATGAAAAAATGAAGTACCACCTGGGAATCGAACCCGGGATCTTCCGATTGCCGGTCAGACGCGATAGCCACTACACCATGGACTTCACTCTTCCAAATGCCGTAATTCCTCTACATACTCGCAGAAACCAATGCCCCAAGGGGGCACCTCCCGCATGCCGTAACATTATATACATTCAACTGCAAAGAACACGCAGTATAAATAACGTAAAGAACGACGCTTGTATAGGAGATATTCCGCGCAAGACGAGAAAGAGAAAACAACAAATGAAAAAATGAAGTACCACCTGGGAATCGAACCCGGGTTCGATTCCCAGGTGGTACTTCATTTTTTCATTTGTTGTTTTCTCTTTCTCGTCTTGCGCGGAATATCTCCTATACAAGCGTCGTTCTTTACGTTATTTATACTGCGTGTTCTTTGCAGTTGAATGTATATATATATATATATATATATATATATACAGGTACAGGGTGTCCGAGAATTATCTGTACAAGTTTTGGCTGTTATTAAAAGTCAACCATGAAGTGTAGAAATTCCAGTGTTGTCCCATTTTACAGAGAATCTCATTAAGTTTTTTCTGATACCAAGTTTTGACAAGTTTTTTAGAAATTCCAGTGTGTCCGAAAATTATCTGTACAATTTCATCTTTTAATAAAATTCTTGATAACACACGTAAAATTCTTAAACAAGTTTATTTAGAATCTGTATTTTCTAAAGTTTCTTTTTTTAAAGTAACGTTGTTACCACCATTCGATATGTGCACCATCAGTGATTCGCAAAACATCCAATCGATAATTCAAATGTTGCCATGTACGCTGCAGCATATCCACATCAATTCGCTCAATAGCAGCTGTGATTCTTGCTTTTAAATCATCAATGTCTGTCACCCGCGTACAAAAAAGAAAAAACTTGCCAAAACTTGTTATCAGAAAAAACTTAATGAGTTTCTCTGTAAAATGGGACAACACTGGAATTTCTACACTTCATAGTTGACTTTTAATAACAGCCAAAAATTGTACAGATAATTCTCGGACACCCGGTATATAAAAAATAATAATTAATAATTATTTTCTTGTGGGTGTGTATTACATATATGTATATGAGAAGTCGGCTTGTTCGTGAGAAGGAAACAGGTTCACGACAGAGAAAGTATGAAATTTCTTCAGGAAGGAGAGTCAGTTTGAAAACTAGAATCTCGCGAACTTTTCTTACTTGTTCTAAATGACTCCTCCTTTCATGAAGACATTTCGTACTTACAAACTTTTTGTTACTTTGGACCTGTTCTCTTCACACTCTTTCTACCAAATGCTTGACAAATTTCTTCAGAATATATTTTACCCCAATCATTCAGTACCTATTGTTACAAAACTTATAGTTTATATATAAAAAACCTCCCATATTTAGGAGCATCTTACCTCAAACTTATTTCCTCCTTGAAATCTCTCCTCATGGGGTTTTCCCCCAAGTGCAGCTTCCAGTTGATATAAATAAACTCAGGTTCCATTCAAAGCATTTTGCGCCACAAAGAAACTCTTCCCAGGTACTGAAAGTCATCTTTGTTTTATCTATTTACGTGTGCTGAATGCCAATCCGGCTATGTAGGTCAAACATCCCTTAAACAACTTAAACAAAGAGTGGACAAACATAGAGATTTATCACAGAGAACCAACCTACCTATTTCTCACCGAGAACACTCATCTATCCATCTACATTCAGAACAGTTTTCTCATTCATTTGGGCTCAAAGACTTTAAAATACTTTCAATTGTCCGAAAGTCTTCAGATTTAAGGAGTTTAGAAGCGCCATGTGCGCACACACACACACACACACACACACACACACACACACACACACAATATATATTCCCTGAACGTACACTCGTCTTCCATTAAACTATCCATCCTTTAAAGAACAACCAACCAATTCTTTGTATTTTGCCTCTCATGTTTTCATCTAGTTGTTCCCTGGGATTGCCACGCTGAAGGTTGGTTCCTGATTCATTTACTAAACTATCTTAAAAATTATACCCTTGTTCATTGGTTTTAAATTTTAAAATTTATTTTTAGATTTATTTTTTTTAAATACAGGAAGGAGGGTCCAGGTGAATATCCGCAAACGTCCCCCTCCCCATAGAAGAATAAGAGAGCCGAAATCAAGATCGAAAGTTTTCGAGATGCTTGGACACTCTGCGTTTGAAAGATTGAAGGTCATAGACAGGGGGAAGGATGGATTGAGGAAGGTTGTTCCAGAGTTGACTGGTTGAATATTAGTTTAGTGTTTATTTTAATATACTTTAGCTACTGAAGATGAAAACTGGTGTGTCCGAAACGTTAACTGCACTAAATGATTTCCACTGCAACATGGGTCCTCCCTCTTTTTTATCTTATCTTATCTTATATATACAGGGTTGGCCGAAAGTCTGGATCCATAGGAAAATATTTATTTTAATACATAAAGTACAACAAATGGTAAATACTTAAAATGAATATCAACTTTAACTCGTAAATGCGTATCCGTGATACTGTACAGTAGTTCGTACTCCAGTATAAATACTCAAATACCTTTTTTTATTTCAGCCCAGAAATGGCTTCGAATCTAACAACAGAAGACCGGGTAGACTTGTGCTCATGTACGCGAGACAGGGCGCTACACACAGAGAAGTTGCTACCGAATTCAATAGAAATCATCCTGATAAGCATCCAGTAACACATGCGACTGTTGGCAAGTGTTTAAACGTTTCAAAGAAACAGGAAGTGTACATGATCGACGGCGTTCTGGTCGTCCAAAAACTGCAACTGATGAAAATACCTCTGCAATGGTATGTGAAACTTTAACGAATAGTCCAGTAAAGTCAACAAGAAGATTATCAAATGAAACACGCATCTCGAGAACGTCAATTCGAAGAATTATTAAAAATCATAAATTCCATCCCTAAGTGTCTCGATGTCAGAGGCCGCCAATTTGAGCATTTGTTATAATTTGTTGTTTATACTGGAGTACGAACCACTGTACAGTATCACGGATACGCATTTACGAGTTAAAGTTGATATTCATTTTAAGTATTTACCATTTGTTGTAATTTATGTATTAAAATAAATATTTTCCTATGGATCCAGACTTTACGCCCACACACGCACACACACACATATATACACCTGAAAATAGTCCAATATTAGGAGTTCAGACTTCAGAAATTTACACACACACAAAGCATCTTATATCTACAAAACTTTAGGATTTTAAAAGCATTTTTTCATTCTTCTGAAGAAATCTTGCGAGATAAAACGGTTTTATGATCAGAGTGAGATTTCCAGATTTGGGAAAGCGTGCCCTGATTATAAGAGGGGGGGGGGGCCGTAACTCAGTTGCGGACTCGAGGTGTATTTTTTCTAGAAAACACCTAACTCAAAAATAAATTAAAAAATTACGGTATGAATCGGAATGGATCAATTTGAAAATTGCGTCCTTTAAGATTCCTACTTTCGGGTTTCTCATTCTTCGGCTTAAGACTGAAGTGGGAGTGAGTGAGATTGGAAAGAGACTCGAAGAGATATACGACTCATTCGTCGTACTTATACGGGGTGTCCCATGATTCAGTATATAATTAAATAAAGGTATTAAAACAAAACTTTATCCTATTTATGGGCCACCCTGTTACTTTATTGGAATTTTTGTTTTATATATAATTTTTGAGCCTCATTGACTGACTTGAGTGCGCTAAAATTATCTTTTCCTTCGTGGCTAATCTTCGCCTTCGGTATAAGCCTTCGTTTTGCTTATAAATGTCATTTACACTTATAATAATAATATGAATGAAGGGAACACGTCGTGGCCACGTGGTTACACGCATAGCTTCCCGTGAGATCAGCGAAGGTAAGTTATGTTGGGTGTGAGTAGGGCTTGCTTGGATGAGTGACCGTCCTCCGCGTTCAGATGATGTACTGACCCATAGATGTTTCGGATTTTACGTTAAGCTGTCATATAATAGACCTGGCTATTGAACCTGAGCCAAATATCATACACTTAAGATAAGCAAAGTTAAGGAACGTTATATCTATTCATTAGTTGGATGAGTGATTGTTCTCTGCGTGCAGATGATGTAGTGACCCTGGGTTAACATGACCTCACATTAATACGGAATCCAAATCATGCAATTAAGCTATTGACATCAACAGCGTCCATAGCTCAGTAAGTAACACCGTTTCCCCTATAAGCGAAAGGAAGACACTGGGATCGGGGGTTCGACCCCCGATGATGCTGTTAATTAATGACCCGGAGGTTAGTGCAATGGGCCACATCAGTTACCCTGAGCGCCCATGCCAATTCCTGACTCTCCTCACTAACAACTATAATTCAAATATTAACAACATCATTTAATGAAGTTTATATTCATGTAAAAAAGTCGTGTCGAGGAATTATCAATAGAAAAAGTACGATACCAATAATTCTCATCTTAATTATACGATATTTACGATTATTTTTCCCAATAATGTAAAGAGATTACCAGAATTTACGATAACGGATGACTCTCTAAGTTCGATATTGATTTGCCTCTAAATCTCCATTTAGGATTACTTTGTGTGTCGATTTCCTCAAAGAAATGTATTCAAATTTTTAGGTTTTTTTGCCCATTTGCGAATGTTTGTTGGTTCGAAAACGTTTTTTTTTTTCTTCTTATGAGGTTTCATTTAAAAAATTATCATTTGCAAATTTTATTGTTCAAATTGGTTTTTATTGAAAAGAAAATGAAATTTGTACGTGAGGTTAAATTTAAAAATACCCCAGGGTATTTGCCACATTAATGTGTGTGTGTGTGTGGTGTGTGTGTGTGTGTGTGTGTGTGTGTAATGTTTTTTAAAAATAATGCTGCTATTTTCAGGTATTTTTCCACTTTCAATTAAGTATCATACATATAATAATCAAAACAATTATTAGGTTAAATAATAATAATATTAGTAGTAATAATAATAATAATAATAATAATAATAATAGATAATAATAGATAAGTTTCTTCTCGCTCTCAACAGGTTCCATTTAAGCATATCTGAACATCTCCGAAGTTTGTCAGGAATTAATTAATTCGTTTAGATGTGCGACAGTGCTCATAGGTATTGAAAAGACTTCATGAATGCCAACAATCTCTTCTTAATGTCTGTTGTTGTATCATGCGTTACAATTGGTTCTCCGAAACTGAGTACCACAAGTCAAGAATTAATTAATTGAATTAATTAATTAATTAATAAGGTAATTAATTCTTAACAACCTGAAGCTGTTCAACTGCGATTGAACGAAACGTCAGCAAGATAAATTGCGCGAGAAGCCTTGAAGAAAGGAGAAAATTACTTAATTTGGAACACAAAGACTGGAGTTAATTCAGAACTACTACTACTACTACTACTACTGCTGCTACTACTACTACTACTACTACTACTGCTACTACTACTACTACTACTACTACTACTAATATAGTGGTATTATAGTGGTATAGTGGTTAGCGTTGTTGACTACAAATCCATCGAGACCCGGTGACGGCAAGCGGTGCGCAGCAAAACCCGGCTGTTCAACCTTCCACACAATAAAGAAAGTGGTTGGTAGATAAATGGATACCCTGGGTAGCCCAGTGGTTAAGACGCTGTGCTGCTGGTGGGGCGTGGTTCGGATTTCACGTTAAACTGTAGGTCTAATGTGGAGTGGCAAACTTGACTTTCGTCAGAATGAACAATTCGGGCGGAAGCAAAACCAAGGTTAAACAAGGTTAATAATAATAACAATAATAATAATGTTTATATATGACTTTCACGTACAACACTTCTCTCTGTCCATTTCCAGTTCATGATTCATGAATCTTTGGTACGTGACCAAATCCTGGAAAATCCGGAAGCGAAGATACGTGATTCTGACCTCTGTAGTTATCCAAAATACATTTATTGTGAAGAGAAATGGGATAATTGGGATAATCGGGATAATAACGTACCCATTCCGAGGGAAATTTAATTGTGTCCTTAATTTAATTGTACCCTTAATTAATTTAATTGTGACCTTAATTTTTTTTGGCATTATACCCATTTTCCTCTGACCCTGCCCACAACTGCTCTTCCATACTGTTTTTATATAGTTTCTCCATAAATGCTATATCAATTTACGTAAACCATTTCTTCAGCCATCTAATTACAGTTACGATCGGAAGGTAAAAGGCAATAAAATGGGAAATTAGGACCTACTGGGACTCGAACCCAAGTTACGTGGCTTCAGAGTCACCGCTCCTACTACCGATCACGCCACCCATAACCCTCGCCCCTCACCCCACTAAAAAATGAAGATTCGTTGAAGCGAGGCTAATATTTACGCAATTTGGCCATGTTCCATTCAACTCCCTAGACTTTATACAGCATCTGAGTACGGTTATTGCACTTAAAACGGATTCAATTACAGTTATGTTTATACACTCTAAAATGTTTGGAGTTATTTGAACCCAACTTGGAGTCGAATAAGTTCCGATTCACTGAGTTGTTAAGTTTCCATCACTATTAAAGTAATTTTGAGAATATGAAGAGTAAACAAGGTTCCCTTATTTTCAGAATTAGCCAAGTACTGCAGTAATAGCTACTATCTCTACGTTTCATTCTTTTTTTTTGGGGGGGGGGGAGTGTATTTTTGCGGGCGTTCACCCTTGGCCTCTCCTTCCTCCATTAAAGAAAAAACTTAACTACTTTGACGTCAATTTGGGTTAAAAATAATTTGATAGCTTTTTGAGTATTTTTGTTTTTATGGGGCTGTTGAACCCCCTTCGTGACATTTAAAGTCATATGACGGAGGGAACATATCGTTTTTACGTGGGATCCGAACCAAGGGTCTCAACAACATCTGAACGAAGAGGACAGTCTTCCTTCCAACCCAGAGAAGAATATTTTGTCCATTTAAACAAAAATAAATGTTTCAACATAATGTTTTTGTTTAATTTTAGACACCAAAATTTCTGTATGTGTTACAAAATGAATTTTGTTGATAATAATTGACTGCAGTAAACAAATATTTAGTTGTTCGAACAAATTCTGCGTTTATTTGTTTTAAACAATAATTTTTTTTTAAATTGAACAAATTTTAATTTTTGAATTACCAAAATATTTGAGTTATTTTTCTGATTTTTCTTTTAATTCATAATTTTTTTTTTACTGAACTTTAACTTCATTATTGTACAGGGTGTTTCAGGGCGACCCTAGAAATATGGAAATATGGAAATATGGAATTACTATGACAAACTTCAAATACCAAATACAAACTATAAATTCTGCCAATTTTCATATTTCTAGGGTCGACCTGAAACACCTTGTATATTCCCTTATGTATATTATATATACAAAAATAATTATGAAATTTATTTTTACCTTAACCGTGTTCGCATTGCTTCCCCTGAAATTTTTCACGTAACGTACAGAGTGCTTTACCCGTTACGCCATCCTCAGTCACGGACTTACTTAGCAAATACATAATGGTGCGTATTGAAACTTTATTAAATCACCTTTCAGGTGAAGAAAAAAATTTATATTTACATTTAAAATCTTTATATTTGGAAGAAAATAAAGAAAATTACTTTTTTGAAGCTAAAACAAAAGCTATTAACCCTTTAGTGACGAGTGCACGCGAGCATTTTTGGATGCATGGGTTGCCTTTCAAAAACATGTATAATTCATTAATGTTTATATAACATTCACAATAAAATTCTACAGTAACAAAATGACCCCACCCACCGCTCAAAAAAATGTTGTGGGAACTAATTAAAACAACTTTTATAATCTAACCACCGCTTTGTTTGATCTAAACAACATGTTGTTAACTAAACTGGATTTGTTATTTTAAAGATATAATGAGTTTGCTTTGTTGTAACGAAATGAAGCCAACAAACTACATTTAGTAACTTTAAATTAAACAAATATTTTATTTGATCTAAACAAAAAACAACTAAACGCGTTTTGTTGTTTTTAATATAAGATTTTTTTTCTGTCTATCCAGACCCAATGGCGTTTAATTAACTTCGCTGATCGACGGAAGTGGTGTTATGACAGTTGGCAACGACGAAGCCCAGGACTGATTTTGTCGTTACAGTTTACAGGGTGTTACGAAACTCTCCATCCAATGAGAAACTCTTAATCTGATGGGAAATACAATTATTTAAGAAATTATATCATAGCTGTTTAAAAAAAAATCCTCCTCAATCAGTTCATAGTACGCTAATTTAACTCTTATTGGGTATAGCAGGGGTGGGGAACATACAACCCGCGGGCATGATGTGTATAAATTAGTGTAATTTAATTGCCGGACAGTTTGATTATCACTGTTCAACAATGATTTTGTCTCAGGAAAAGTTTTATGTCACCATTATAGAGTTTTTAACGCTGATTACAAAAATGGTCTTATTATTTTCCTATCACGTATAGTTTTTGAGAAATTTCCAATTTTTTTTGTTTTGGAAAAAATATTCAATTTTTGTAGTAAAAGCTGTTCATTTATTTTATTATCTCGCAACTCTGACCACATGTGATGTTTGTCTTATTACGTCGTGTGTATTGCTACTCTTATAGTATGTGTGATGTTAATATTTTTTAATAGTTTGTATAATATTTAATAACTGTAATTATATCCAATATACAATATTATACATATTATGCATATTATATACAATATACTCATACAATAATTGTATAATATATTTTAAGATTTCATGGAAACTATGCGTGATACGCCAAAATGAATAACATTTTCGGAATCAGCAGCAGCGTCGACTTCATATAGACCAGCTTTGTTTGTTGCTGAGACAGAATAAAAGTAAAAATTTGTAACTTTTGTTATTTGCGGGACTTGGTGAAGGAGGGAATTGTTCTCTGATCTCCTCCTGCCCTCGTAGCCAGCCACGCATAGCTAGCTGGTCAGGGACTGCACAAGAATCTGTCCAGCTGGTTCTTGAAGTTATTCAGGTCGGTGTGCTGGAGATTCCTCACTTCATTTGGAAGGACAATGAAAAGCTTTGGGCTCCGTATTCTGAGGGTATTTTCCATCCTCGTTTTCATGGCCCCTTGTCCCACCGCAGCTGGGACCGTACAAAATCTGCCTCTTCTCTCATTTCAGTTTGTTTCTATTTCATTTCTGAGGTTAGGGACAGAGCCCTCAAGTATTTTCCACATGTATATTATTGTGTACCGCTCGCGCCTCCTTTCAAGAGAGTAGAGTTCCAGGGATTGTAGTCGAGACCAGTAGTCTTCACCTTCCGTTTCCTCTCTCTTAGATGTAAAAGTCCTTTGTATAGCTTCAATGCTCGCAATGTCTCTTTTTCTGTGTGGGCTTGTGAGTACTGAGCAATACTCAATTATTGGTAGGACTAGACTCTTCCATAATTTAAGCATGATGTTTGCTTTTCTGCTGCGGAAGCTCATCCAGATGATTCCCATTATTTTTCTAGCCGTTGTGATTTTGATTTTATAGTGCTCTCTGAATTCTGCATCCGACGACATTATTACTCCAAGATCCCTAACTTGTGGATTTGGTGTTATCTGTTTGGCTTGCAGAGTTTTGTACTCTTTTTTCTGTAGCTCTTTGTTATTTCCATATCTTAGAAGTTGGAACTTTTCTTCGTTAAACTTCATATTGTTGTCTTCTGCCCACTGGAATAATGTTTCAATGTCGTTTTGTAATTTTCTTATGTCATCTTCGTTCAATATTTCCTTACATATCTTTGTGTCATCTGCGAAGCATGATACAATACTGTCGTTAATATCTGCATCAATATCTGCAATCATTATTATGAACAGCAAGGGAGCTAATACTGTCCCTTGTGGGACAGAGCTCACGACTTCCGAGACTTCCGATTTAACTCCGTTTACCACCACTCTTTGCGTTCTCTGCGCCAAGAAATTAAATATCCACCTTCCTAGCTTTCCAGTAATTCCTTTATCCTTAAGTTTGTGTGCTATGATTCCATGGTCACATTTATCGGAGGCTTTAGCAAAGTCTGTATATATTACATCAATGTTTTGGCCTCCACACAATGTTCCTAATATTTTCTCCTGGTGGTCTAGTAGCTGTGATAGGCATGATGTACCCGCCCTGAAGCCATGTTGATTTGGGTTGTATAAATCTTTTTCTTGTAGGTAGTAGGTAGTTTTGCCTCTAATTATGCGTTCAAAACACTTTATAATGTGTGAAGTGAGAGCCACTGGCCGATAATTTTTGGGCATTGCTCTGTTACCATCTTTAAATAGGGGGGCAATGTTCACGTTCTTTAAGGGGAGTGGAATTTGTCCTGTGTCAAGTGATTTCCTCCATACCAAGTATAGCGGTTTTGCAATACTCTCTTTGCATTTCTTCAGAAATGTGGCACTCCATGTGTCTGGCCCTGGCGCTGAATTGTCTCGCATCTGTGATAAGGCCGTAATTACATCTCCTTCCGTGAACTCGAAGTCCATTAATAGGTTTGTGCCGTGATTTGTTCTTGGTTGATCTGTATCAATGTCGAAAAACTCGTCTGCGTTTTCCACTTCCATCTCGGACTTAGGGGTGCTAAACACAGATTTAAATTGTTCCCTAAGCAATTCACTTATTTCTTTCAGGTCATTTGTGTATTCGGCCTCCCAGTCTATCAACGGTCCAATACTCTCCTTACACTGCATTTTTCTTTTCGCAAACGTGTAGAAGTATTTTGGGTTATTTTTTATGTTTTTTGCTACCTTGTTTTCCTCCTCGTTTGTCTTATGTATGAATGTTTGCTTTAGGTCCATTTCTACTTCGCCAAGTTTCCTCTCTAGTTTGAGTCTCCTTGCATCAGTTCTGCGTCTGTAGAGATGTTTTACGGTTTGTCTTCGTTGCCTGAATAGAGTCCTGATTTTCCTCTCGAGCTTGCTACGTTTCCTTTCCTGTCTCTCTTGAATATGTTTCAGTATTATAGGTTTGGTTTCCGTCTTTATTATACATAGTATTTCTTGTGGAGTCTTCTCGTGTAGTAGAAATTCCCAATTTACCTCCTTTAAATCTTTATTTGCGTTTTCCCAATTTACTTTCTTTGAATTTATGTTTAAGCCTTCAAATATTTCATCTCCCTCTCTAGGATGCGTTTTCGGACCTCTGGGTGCTAACTTCAATTATATATCGATGAGGTTATGGTCGGAAAACTTTGTGTACGTTACTTTTAATTTATTATTATCTCGTTGTTATTTGTCCAGATTAAATCCAAAACGTTTTCCTTTCTCGTAGCTTCACAGATTTCCTGGGTAAGGGCGTAATGTTCCATAATATCTAATAGCATTGTTGCTTGGGTTCTGTCATCTTTAGTAATGTTGCCATGAAACTTCTCAACATATATAACTTCATTTTTCTTCCATGATATGAATGGGAAATTAAAATCTCCGAAAATTAGAATATTTGTTGCTGGAATTTCAAGTAATTTGAATATGTTTTCTATTTCATTTGTAGCAAATTGGAATTCGCTTTCTGTGGTGTTTGGTGGTCTGTAGATGTTCATAATGGTTAGGTTCAGTTCATTTACTTCTAATATAATAACTTCAACTGTGCTGTTTGATTTCTTTACCCTCACTTCACATGTGTATGTGTTTTTCACGTAGATACAACACCCTCCTCCTCGTCTAGCCACTCTATCTGCTCTGTATATGTTGTAGTCCAGCAATGCTATTTCAGTATTCTCGATGCAGTTTTCACAGCCTTTTTCGCACTTATGTAAGTGTGTTTCCGTTAGGCATATGATATCTATGCTGGTTTCCGTAGCTAAATTTTGCAGGTATTGTAATTTTCAGTCTGCATGGTCCGTATAGAGGCCGTGTATATTTGTGTATAATACATTTACCGGGTTTCTAATCTTCGTGTTCGATTTTCCTAAATGATGGTCGTTTCCTGGTCGATGTCGGTTCCTGTTTGGTGTTATTGGTTGGGCCGCTGCATTTGGGAGTATTGGGGTTGCGGCCCGTGATACCACTGTTGTTGTTGTATTATTCTTCTAAAAAATATGTTTCATTACTCTTGCTATTTCTTCTATGTCGAATATGATCCGTTCTTTCCCGTTCTCTTCTTTGCGTACCCTTTATGTGAAAATGCGGGCACTCTATGTTCAAGCATTTTTTCTCAATAATTGACTGTCAGCACATACGAGGGTGAAAAAAGTTGCAGTTTGGTCCGTACCTGCACTTCCCATTCCTCATCATATAGAAGCATTTTGTAGGGTGATTGTATATGCAGTTTGAGCCATATTTGCACGCACCTATTTTATAATATTCACATATGACCCGTCCTTTATATTCTTTCTGAGTCTTATGTGATTCGATTTCCTTCTTCTGCTTCGCCACCACTTCTTCCCTACTCAGTGGGGTTGTTTTCTTTGGCGTGTATTTCGTATCTCCCTCTTCTGCCGTGGGTACCTCTTTTTCTGAGGCTGCTTTCGCCCCTTCCTGTAGTGTGTTTTCTTTTTCCTTCTCGGTTGTGCAGACGTTTTCTGTTTCCTGTTTTTCTGTCGGTAAAACTGCTGTACTTGATTCTTCTATTTCAACATTTTGTGTTCCCCTCTGTACTAATTTTCTATTGTTTTCCATGCATCGACGCATAAGAAACCAGAGTCTTATTTAAAGTCATACAAAATTTATATTTTAATTATGTCCCAAACTATTTTTAAAGCTGCATTTCGCTCAGTAGAAGGAGTATTTTAGCTGAAATTAATTTACCCGCCACACAATAAAGGTTTCCCACCCCTGGGCTATAGAGACTTTTCGGATGCCCTAGATTAATTACGTGTTTTTATATATATATATATATACATATATATACACAGTGTAGAGTACATACAGTATATGTAAAAGATGTAACGAAATTCTTTACAGGTTATAGGGAATTCTTTTGTAGTTTTGACAGGTGACAACAGCCTTAACAATTTTTGATAAGTTAAACTCGGACGATGGTCCGTAAACTCACTCGATTTAAATCCGTACGAAAATGTGGGTGTAACTGTCAAAAAAAGAGAATGAGCTGAAGTAGCTCTCTGGAATATTCGAAGCAGCCAAGACCGAAATACAGAAGAAACTTGAAACTTGGTCAGCGTTCTCAAAGAGGCTTTGCAAACCATCGAGATTAACAAAGAATTGTTTAGTCGACTGTTTATTGCGTTCTTTTAAAAAAAAAATCATATCAAATTGGTGTTGGAAGTAGGTGTGTGCCGGATACCGGATATTCGGCGGGGCACAGTTCTCGGATATTCGGCGGGCACATTTACCGGATATCGGGCAGTTAACTAAAAAAAAAAAAAAAAAAAAAATGGAATACACGTATTATTTAAAGTAATCCTGACCTACCAATTTTAGAGTGTAAAAAAGTAGTAGTTTTTACCGGATATCCGGCTGGGCACAGTTACCGGATATCCGGCGGCGTTAGCTACAAAAAAAGAAAGAATACACGTATTATTTAAAGTAATCCTGAACTACTTTATAAAGGGTTAAAAAGAGTTTTATTCAAATCCGGTCATCTCTTTTCTAAATTACTTTATTTACATATAACAAGCAGAGCTTTCGGCTTCCTGCCCTACGGGCGGGGCTTGTGTTTCGCAAACTCGCCTACGGCGAGGGCACCTTCGCAGAGTACCGAGATGAGGACAAAAATATTATTTTACATTTTAAATATAGCTTCACAAATTTTTAACTCACTGGCTCAGAATGCGAAGCTCTAAAGGTTAGGGTTACACCTTTGGGTGGGGGAAGTCATTCTTCCTCTCCCCCCAAAACCCTCTCACCCCCCCTTTATGCAACTTGGGGGGCTAACCCCCCTTGTTGCATAAAATGGTTGAAACATTGTGGGTAATTTTTTTTTATTTAAACAGGAAATGGAAGGAATTGTAGGTTTTTTTTAATAGTTTTTAAGGATTTTTTTTTACTTCAACAAAATATATTTTTTTCCCGTTTTGAAGAAATTAAAATACGACGAATTTTAAAAGAAAGATTTTTTTAAGCCTCTGAAATTTTCATTTTTTTTTTCCATTAGTGTTTACTACGACTTTTTGACCAATAATTTTTTAGTTCTCTTCTTTACAAAAATTTTTTTTAGGATATATTTTATTTTTTAAACTTCTGTGACATAACTTTTGTTGAATAAAGTTTAAAAAAAACACCTTGTCTTTTTTTTTCTTTTTTTTTTTACGATCTCTCTCTCTCTCTCTCTCTCCCTCTCTCTCTCTCTCTCTCTCTCTCTCTTTTTCCTCTGTGAAACATGAGGATTTGGAGGTTTTCCAGACTCTTTCGTGAACCACTTCTGTTGCCTGGAATTTAATTAAAATAATATGGGGTGTCTTTAAATGCATATCTAGAATACATAATTGAGTATGAATTACATTAATCCGAGAGCCGTAATTAATATATGCAGATATATATAGGAATGTCTAACAATTCTGGTAATATAGGGAAAATTATATACAGGGTGTCCCATAAGTTACACTCCTGGGGAAAAGACCTTCGCCTTTTCCTCAGGAGCGTAACTCACTTTCATATTAGCCATTGCGTGTTATTCTACCTGCAACAAAAAAAGAGGTCCCAAAATAAGTCATCAATTTGACCATTTGTTCCAGTTCCAACGTATTACTTTTGTGAATTTAATTTAAAATAAATTTCCTTATGAGACCGAACTTGTGGTATACCCTGTATATATATATTATATATATATATATATATATATATATATATAATTACGTATATATACTGGAGGTAAAAAATTATGGGAACACTTTTAAAATACTGATTATGTAAAAATATTAGAATTTTTTCATTCTTTTCATACTTTATAGAAAGTACAGGGTGGTCCGAAGGTGATTCAAAAGGCTTCCCTGAAAATTATTTATCGTATAGTTAGTTATTTCTGAGGCGGGACTCTTGAATTACCATATAGATTAGATATTATATTCTCAGTGGCCCAAAAATTTTGGAAAATAATCTTTTAATTTTCAGTGTCTGGAGTGATGAAATGAAATGAAATGAAATGAATTAATAAAATAACATAAAATATGAAAGTTAAACCACGTGAAATATTAACTCTAAAATTTTTACGTGTCGAACAAACTAGACTCCCTTTATACAGGGTGCACCATAACTTTATCCCATTTACTCCTCGCTCTATTCTAGTAGGAAAAAAAAGTATATCGAGGGTGAAGGGATTTATGGAACACTCTGTAGTTTGGATTCCCCTAAACCAGACCGCACATTCGTGAAATCAAAACGGTACAGTTGGTTGTAATGAATAGATTTTATTAGTTGGATGAGAATAGAGATTTAAAAATGGCTTCTTTTATATAGAATGACCGGAAAGTCTGTACTGAAAGTCTGTACTGAAAAGTCTGTACTGAAAAGTCTGTACCCAATGGACATTCTGTTGATTAAATAATTTTATTAATGTACTTTGAAGTAAATGGGAAATATTTTGAACATTTTGATCAGTTATTGTGATAGGATTACATAAATAAATTTATTACGAGGTAACGAGTTCCAATGTATTATATTTCATAGTGAGTACAGACTTCTTTTGGACACACTGTATGTGTGTATGGTATACCGTGATTCTAATTGATGCGATAGGAGTTTCAGTGTATTTCCCACTGGATACAGACTGTTCGGACACATTTATTGTAAATAGTTGGGTATAGAAGATGCCTGTATTGTAAATATGATAGTTGGGTATAGAAGATACTTCTATTGTAAATTGTGGGGTATAGAAGATACCTGTATTGTAAATAGTTGGGTATAGAAGATGCCTGTATTGTAAATAGTTGGGTATAGAAAATGCCTGTATTATAAATTGTGGGGTATAGAAAATGCCTGTATTGTAAATAGTTGGGTATAGAAGATGCCTGTTCATTTAATGTAAGTTTCAGAAAATGGATGTAAAGTGATTTTAAGATTTTTAAGGTACGTTGTAAAAGAATGATTACCTTTAATTCAAGTTCAGGTGGAGTGGTTCACTAATGAGAGAAACACCTTCATACTTTTGTACTTTTCGCTTGAATTATTACTGATCATAAGTGTGTTCAATAAACTATCAGTTACACATAGAACAAACGAATGGTCTCACAATAAAATATATATGACTCGCAGCGGTCTCGTCACTGTACTCCCTATTCTTTTCTCAGGCTGGTTGGGGAGGGGACAGTCCTTTTTTGGCACCCCCCCCCATATATATATGAAAATTATTTCACGAAAGTAACACGTGAATAATATTTATGATGAAAAGAACCACGAAGGAAAGAAAACACAGAATGGTGCTCAAGCGCTTTCGTCTAATGACATCCTCAGGAACACTGTGTTCCTGAGGATGTCATTGGACGAAAGCGCTTGAGCACCATTCTGTGTTTCCTTTCCTTCGTGGTTCTTTTCATCATATATACACACACACACACACACACACACACGTCCTGGTTGTAAGAACTCGAACATTTTATACTTACAGGGTTTTGCGCGTGTATATTGACATAAACCGATGCGTTAAAGAAACAAGCGGAAATTTTCAATAACGTATGCGACAACAATATAGGAATAAGTACGACATCAAAACAATGAAAAAATTCTAAGATGGAAAATGTCCAATAAACATTAAAAAAAAAAAAATCCGATATTATTTACAAATGAAAGTGTGATTTAAACTCGAGTAAAGTGTGATTACGTCATATTTAAGATTAATTTTTAAAAAATGATTGTGAAATGATGGAAATGAGAGATTATATCAATGATACGGTGACTGATTAACTTCAGAATTTGCAAAAAAATAATATCAACTTTAAGCTGATTCTTGTTGATAATTGTGCGACATACATCTAGTACAAACATCTAGAGGGATGTCGAGAGAGAAAGAGAGGACCTACAGCTTAAGGTGGGATCCGAACCAAGAGTCATTACAACATTTGAGGGGTCGCGCGTCTTAAGGTACCTAAGCGCCACCGCAGGCGAAAACGTGTTTTTGATGGATATCACTATTTTCACCCTTCCTCTATCGCGTTGTTTGAGTTATAATGACCTTACGACACTAGAAGTATGGTTGAAAACCTTATGAAGCGAACTACTTTTTTCACCTCTATCGCCAGCCAAAAGTTCACCCAAAGTTCGGCATAATAAGAAAATCAAGAAATTAAAAAAAATATATAAAATATAAAATATGAAAATCTATTCCAAAAACTCATCAACATCTTCATCAGCATACTTAGAACTTTAATTTAGTAAAAAATGAACGTTCTAGCTCAATTAATAACAGAGATACTATCGCCAGAATATTGCTGAACTTTGGAGGCGATTTCTGACGAATTTTAATTTTGGCGCTTAGGTACCTTAAGACGCGGGACCCCTCATTTGATCGCGGAGAACGGCCACCCGTCCAACTACGGAACAAATCAACGTCACTTAACTTCGCTGATCTTTCAGAAAAAGGTACTATGACATGGCCTATGAGCACCTTCGTTATCTAATGAATAGTTTATGCAATGAACTTAATAATTGGATTTACTGAAACGATGCCCAAACACAATATAATAACATCAGTCAGGAATGCCACAAACTGGCACTCAACGCAAAAGCCAGACGAATGCTGGCATCCCATTGGTGCCAATTTCCTTTATTATTATTATTATTAGTAGTAGTAGTAGTAGTAGTACTAGTACCATCATCGGTATTCGAACCATCGATCTCAGTTACTTCACTTACAGGCAAACGATGTTACTCCGTTGAACGACGAAGGCTGCAGATGAACAGAATGGTCTTCCATTGAAGCGAACGAAAAAAGCCTTTCTCGACGGCGCCTTTATTCATCTCTTTATTCATCCTCTCTCAATAACGTTCCAAAGACACTTCTACAAATGCGTTCGATTTGCGCTCGGTATTGCATTGACTTCATATCTGACAGGCAAGATTCTTAAATAAAATTATGCAACGATATATATATATATATATATATATATATATATATATATATATATATATATATATATATATATATAGCCTGTACTGTATATTATGCTAATGCAGTTTCATTGTATAGATTTCAGCTGGGTGGAACCAAACTAAAATTCATACATTGTAAAGGCGTGTATGATATATATATATATATATTATATATATATTATATAATATATTATATATATATATATATATATATATATAATATATATATATATATATATATATATATATATATATATTTATATATATATATATATATTATATATAAATATTTATCAACTTTACACTAGTTTTCAAATACTTTACATATTCGGAATAAGTTTAACTTTTTCTTTACTTTATTATAAAGTAAACAAACATACAGACAGTTTGTTCGGAGCTTTGACTTCAAAATGCTCCTTTTTTAGCAGGCTTTGAATTCTCAATAATTAATTCAAGCAGTGACTCATACTTACTTAGTTCGATTCTTATGAATTGTTTAGTACTTTTGAGTGAAAAATAAATCGACTTTTTTCCATTTCTTGTTCAAGTTGCGAAAGTGTAAGGTTAATGGCCGAATTTAATGAAATCTTTATTGATGACAGACGATTTCCTTTGTAATGAAAACCCAATCAATTGTTTTCTACAGGGATGACATCTATATGGATAACATCTACAGTATAGGAGTAACATCTATAGGGATAACATCTATAGGGATGACATCTCTAGGGATAACATCTATAGGGATAACATCTCTAGGGATAACATCTATAGGGATGACATCTCTAGCGATAACATCCATAGGGATAACATCTATAGGGATAACATCTATAGGGATGACGAAAATAATGTTGAGTTGTTTAATTTCTCTTATAACATCTTAGAAGATCATACGACTGAGGAGACCTACAGTTTTACCTAAAATCCGAACCATAACCCTTACCAAAGGAGGAAAAGAGAGGTACCTTATTCAGTGAAATATAAAATCGGAGCAAGTTTCGAAGCCAGGACCTAAAAATTAACAGCCCGGTGTTACCCTGGCGAGTGCAGGGTGCAGGGTTTGGGATTAGAGGTTGGGGATTGTGACAGGGTCTAAACCCTAGACCCTGTCCCAAAGTTGTGTCTTATCTGCTTAGCAGATAGGAGGTGAGGAAAGCTATATTTTAGGGGTCTCTTTGCTAGTGACCCGTTGCCCACGTTGGGCTTCCATCATGAAAAAGAAAAACTTTAGTATTTGCCATTTACAATTACATATTCGGACTATAGTCGATTTAATTATTTCAGAAGGGTTCGTTGTTTCATGCACACTAGATCTGTGTATTCGCATATATATATATATTATATATATATATATATATATATATATATATATATATATAAATGAAATACATTGTTTATTGTACATACTTCCAAAGCCATTTTATTTACCTTTACCTAGATCCCTAACTGCCACACCCCAATATCTATTTCGTTCCCAATTATTTCATTTCAGCCAAACATTTGACGAGCCCAACCATTTTTTTTAGATCTACAGTCAGGGAAACAGAACCACATAAATTTCTTAAAAAATTCTTTTCCAAGGAAGAAACCATTTGGAAACTGAGAAAGAAGGATGCTTTACAGCACAGAATGTTGGGAGATGGAATTGGATGGGATGGGATGGGATGAGAGTTATGGCCAAGCGTTCCGATAAGAACTTAAGCCAAACGAAGGTAAATATAAACCTTTAATTTCTGGTTTATTAAAATTAGTGAGAAATATACCAAAAAATTAAGTTTAAATTTCTATAATTTCACTTTCAAAATTATTCAAAGTGATTGATTTTGTTTTTTTTCTTTTTTGAGAAGCATTTCAGAAGATGACTCAACCGGTGAATTCTGGAACAATCTTCCTCAATCCATCTTTCCCCCTGTCTGTGACCTCCAATCTTTTAAACGCAGAGTGTCCAGGAGCCTCGAAAACCATGGACCTTGATTTTGGCTCTCTTTTTCTTCTATGGGGGAGTGGGGAGGGTTGCCGCTTTTGCGGGCATTCGCCCTTGGCCCCTCCTTCTTGCATTAAAAAAAAGATGACTAGAACTTTCATTAACTTCTCTCATATTAATCTTACTTTCACGCTTATTTATACTTTTTTTTTTTGTACATACGTTGGACCACCTCGCTTCGTATATTCCCTGGTCTAACGTATATTTATTTAATTATTTAAATGGTCGTATTATCAACCGCAGAATTATAGATTTTTTTTCCTTCTGTTACGTTAACTTTACGTTTTCTCGAAGATTGTTCTGGTTTTTATCGTGTTATCTAATTGCTCCATTTTAGGGTTTCTTATGCATGCATTTTTCTCCATCATTTCTAAGTCAGGGTTGTCTATTCAGGCACTCTATAATGTTCTCTATCCTCTCCAAAATGCCATTTCTCACAGATGATATACATTCGCATACAATCCATGAAAATTAGCTGTCTCGCCATTATATACCCGTAAACGCGTGTGTACAATGGTATCGCTAACAGAGCTATTTCTGTCTTTTAAACATCTGATCCTCTAACATAATATGTTGGCATTCCTATTACCTTACATTATCATTCATACGAATAGACCGAACGTCTTTTCTTCCTATTCAATAGTATCGTCTTCCTCATCTCTCCGTTTTATAACCAATTAACGTCCTTCCTCAACTTCTTAGATTTCCCTCGCCTCATTTCTAATCATAGATTGCTCCTTCTTTTTTTGCTGTTAGAGCATTTTATGATTACCTTCTTTGCGACTGTCTTCCGAGTGCGCTTCCAATTCTTCTTTGAACATCCGAAAATGAGATGTCACGTTCACAACGAGCTCCTTTCTTTACATCGTACTATACCTTCATTTTTCCTTATCTGTGTCAATGACAGATTCTATTTTCCTGTTGCGTTCCCTTGACATTTTAAATTAAGGCTTTTCTCTCAAACTCGCAAGTAGTAATTTCATACTTCTTGTATGGTCTTAAATAACTTTTTTATGTTTCCCACACACTGTTCCATTCTACAGATTTCGTATCATATAAGATCCGACCACTCCTTCATACACACACACACACACACACACACACACACACAGTATATATATATATATATATATATATATATATATATATATATATACACACACAGACACAGTATATATATATATATATATATATATATATATATATATATATATAATTTATGTATAATCTTGGTTAACTTTGGTTTTGCTGTAGTTTTGGTTTGGTTTAGTAAAAAGCACTGGGAACACGCATTTGAGAGAAGAGCAGAACAACACTTAGACGAAGGAATACACACGATACAAGATAGAAATTTCATCACTAAAAACAAAAGTACACCAAAACCTAAGAAAACCACTGATTAAAAAAAGAGTATTGTTGGAACAAAAGAAAAAGACTGAATCGCACAAATTCCGGAAGGGTCACTCTGAAAACGTAAAAGAATCCAAGAGACGGATCATGTGCGAATATTACAAAACAGGTTCGTGTAAATAAGACTTCAGATGTATATGTAACCACCCTAAAAATGTTTCTACGCGATGAAGAATGGAAGGTGCAAACATGGACCAAACTTTTTATGTGCACACAATCAGTTAGGGAGAAAAATGTCCAAATATGGAATACCCGTATTTTCACATTAACCCTTTAATGCCCGGAATTTTGTTTTAGGGTTATTTTACGAATGCGTGTATTTAAAAACGTTACCAAATTGTAGCACAGTCGTCCTTTTAGGATTAAGTGTACTCAAGGAAGCGAAAGAGAAATAACAGCTCAAACCCTAAATAAAGGATGTAACACCAGTGTCATTGAAGTACTAGGGGCACTCAGTATATTTTGCCCCACCCTTTATTGTTAGTTAAATAATAGGCCATGGGGCTGAAATGTCTTTTGGGCCGTAAGTTTGAACTTTCTGCGCTTCACATAACAGGATTTTTCCAGTTTGAACCTCCCATCCTTGTATAAAAACGCTTTTAAACGCCATTGTATAAAACCGATGGTTAACGCAGTTTCGAAAATGGCGTCTCACAGTGATGTGCGTCGTAAACAGAGAGCTGTTATCGAGTTCTTAACCGCAGAGAAGGAAACAGTTGGAAATATTCACAAACGTCTACAAAACGTTTACGGAGATGCTGTTGTTGATCGAAGCACAGTTGGAGCTGGTCTAAAAGTATAAGATGATCGGAGAGAGGGAGAGCCAGCCTCGATGATGAGCCACGCAGCGGTCGCCCGGCATCGGCTGTCACATTTCACACTGTGTAACGTGCTAACAGCATTATTCGATCAAATCGGCGCATCACATACAAAGAGCTATCACTGGAGCTAGGAATTAGTGAAGGAAGTGTGAATACGATAATTCAGCAACTGGGATACTCAAAAGTGTGTTCACGGTTTGTTCCTCGCGAACTGACTGAAGATCACAACGCCCAAAGAAAAGAAATTGCTTCTGAGTCGTTGGTTTTATACGAGACAGAAGGGAATGACTTCCTTTCACGAATTGTGACTGGGGATGTGACTTGGGTACACCACTTTGAACCTAAACTCCAATCCAGGGAGTGGCATCACGTAAACTCCCCACGCAAGCAAAGGTTCAAAATGGTTCCCTCTGCAGGAAAGGTTATGGCCACCATCTTCTGGGACATGAAAGGGGTGATTCTGGTGGACATTATGAAGAAAGGACAAACAATCAACTCAGAGGCCTTATTGCTACCCTACAGAGACTCCAGAGACGTATAAAGCGAGTTCGACCGGATAGAAAACTAGAAGACGTCCTTCTTTTGCACGATAACGCAAGACCACACAACAGTTTGCAAACAAGAGAGGCCATCACAAAAATGCGCTTGACTGTGTTACCCCACCCTCCATACAGCTCGGATCTGGCACCATCAGACTTCCATTTGTTTGAGCCAATGAAGGATGTTATTCGTGGAAGAAAGTTTCAGAGTGACGATGAGGTTGTTGAGGAGGTTAAGAGATGGCTCCAGCGGAACCTAGTGGACTTTTACCAGCAAGAAATAAAGGCCCTTGTTTCGAGGTGGAGGAAAGTCGTAGAAAAGGAAGGAAACTATGTGGAAAAATAAAAACTTGTAAAAAAGGTATGTAACTACTTGTGTACAAAATTTCTGGAACTTACAACGAAACTTGGAAAGAAGAAAAAAGGTGTAGCAAAATATATTGAGTGGCCCTCGTACATTTTTGAGAAGAAATAAGAACGAGAAAAGTGAAACTGTCCCTTTTAGTGCAGTATCATTTAGGGTTCCTTTCATGCGTCTGTAATGAAATTCAGGTATTGATTGATAACGAAACATTTGTACATTGGAAGTATTTGCAAAAGTGGTCTTTCCATCGAGTTTTCCCATTCACATCACTTAAACTGTTTACAGCAATTACACAGTAGTCTTGACATGAAGAGTTACAGTTGTATTAGGATTTTTATCAACTTCATGTAGGTACTCCTAAATAGAATCTTTTGGCAATTCTGAAAGGTGTGTGTGTGTGTGTGTGTGTGTGTCGTGCGGGGGGGGGAACGGCACCCCACCATCACTCAACACATTCTATCGGTTGTAGGGAATAACTAGTGGAAGAGAAACCCTTCGCTTCTGAAATCTTCATTTTTTTATGCTTATTATCTTTATTGTTTAAATTCTTAACCCACTCCACACCCACACCCACCCACACCCACAACCAACCCACACCCACAATTCCTCCCCCACACACAAATATATATATATAAGGACTGTTGACCTTCTTGTGGGGTTAGTAGGCCTCGGGTTTCAGATTTCTCTACCTACAAGAAGCGCTTGTTCTCATTTAGAGGAACCTGGCCGAAAATGCCTGTATGGGTGAACTCGGAGATTACTTCTCCCTTTCTGCTATGTCATTTTTTTTCTCCACTTTCTCTTCCCTGCCCCCTTCCTCAATGCTAATTATGAAGTCATTGCTTAGCAGCAGCAGTAAGCAGTTGGAGCTGGAACTGTGGACTGAAACATTGTGAACATTGTGAAACGTAGTTGCATTGTATGTTTATCATTTGATACAATCTTCTCCTTACCTATGAAAGTGTATGAATTATGAAAATACAATCCTTACCTTTGAAAGTACCGGTGTCATTCTTTTCCCTACTTCTTTTGTCAATCAATACAAAGAATTTAATACACTTGCAGCCCAAATCACATCCTTCAATCAATCAATATAGTATCATACAACAATCAGCGTTGTTTTCGCTTTGATATTAACAGAAAAACGTTATCACGCAGTTTCACACCTGAATTTGTCGGAAATTATAAAATTTTACATAAAAAACTTGTTAAAAACTTGTCTATGACGATTATCGTTTTCCGAAAAATGGCAGCGATTATCGTCTATTTTTTTTCCGCGACGATTGATTATTACGATATCGGCGATTATCGCCAAGCCCTAATATACAGGGTGATTCAAAAGGCCCCACCTCATGAATAAGTATACAATACATACCTATGACGCACGACTTTTGAATCGCCCTGTATATTTAAAACTAGAAGAATTATGTAGGTTTATTTCTAGAGGTAAAAGCATAAAAAATTAAGTGTAATAGTTACTATATGCTTTTATTTAATTTTGCCTCTGTTTCATATATATATATATATATATATTATAATATATATATATATATATATATATATATATATATATCAGAGCTGGGCACCGCAAACTCAAAATCACTTTCCGCAATCGCAAATCCGCAAACTCAACCTTACCTTCCGCAACCGCAAATCCGCAAACTGCTTGCCATTTTGGTACCGCAAACGCAAATCCGCAACTGCTTGCCATTTTTGGTGCCGCAAAGCAAATCCGCAAACGCAAACCATATTTCCAATTTTTACAGTGCTGGGCACTTCGCAAACACTTCCGCAAACCGCAAATTCCGCATCGCAATTTTAACTATAAAAAGTATCCAAAACATTAAAGAGGTATAAATTTTTATCTTTTAATGTTTAATGTTTTAGCCTTGTTTTTATTAAAAACAAGGCTAAATAATTTATTACAATATCACTATTGTAGAAGAAATAAAAATAATACATATATTGATATATTATATTGAACAAAACACTCCTGCAAGTAAATAGTAAATAAATTAAATAATAAATTTAATCATTTGAATTTCATATTTTGAGACTTAGACACGTTAGAGAAGACTGTACTGTAACTGTACACACATTACATTACACAAGTTAAATTAGTTAACACTGTGACTGTACACAACTTGAACTCACTGTACAACTCAACCCCTCTAGCCTCTACAAGTGTACGCCTCTGGCTTTGTCAACAAGTTCAGTCGTCCTCCTCCAGTAACTGAGCCAAATCCAGTTTTAATAAGTCCATGTTCCCCTTCATGAACACGAGACGTTGGAAGTTGTCAGAGGTCAGGCTGGCCCTTTTGGGCTTCATTATATCTGACCCATGGGAGAACAGTCTCTCCACGGCCGCAGAGCTGGGGATGGCCGTGTTATACTTGAGGAAAACATGAACCCAGGCGTTGCGGTGAAGTTTGGGGAACATGCTCTGCTCCAGCCACGTGGGAAATTTGCGGAAAGATTTGCGTTTGCGGTCTTAGTTCCGCAACACAAATTCACTAATTTGCGATGACTTTGCCGCAAACGCAAATCCGCAAACGAAAAACATACTTCCGCAATTGCGGAATTTGCGGTTTGCGGAAGTGCCCAGCTCTG